>JAQMCW010000034.1:8881150-8893223 GCA_030068335.1 Chrysichthys cranchii
CGTCCTATGCTCTTAAACACTTTCTACACTCTTAAACATATGTAATTTTAACAACATATAAAATTCTACATGCGTACCTACTACCGGTGAGGTCACTTCCTGTTCACGAGCTGAAGCGGAGGTGGCTTACTCAGCCACTTTCACTTTTCATCTGCTGATGAAATACAATGCATACTGTTTTATTTCGATTTAAATGTTCTTTTTTTGTTTGAATTAACATTTTGTAAAATTATATTTTATATTCCAGAGCCCCACGAAACACAAAAAATTCCACGAATCAAAATTTGAAAATCCGCGATGCACTGGATCCGCGATAGGTGAACCGCGGTATTGAGAGGGTTCACTACTTAACTCTCATAACAGCATTGTGTCCAACTACAAATAACACTAGTTAGCTACATCAGCTGTGACTATAGCAAGCTTCATTAATTGTTCAAGACCTCTGACAGTGACTCATTATATCTTGTCGGCATAACAGCGTTGCAGATAGTTGTCTTCCCTGACTAGCCAGCTAGTGCTAGCAGCAGCAGCCTCTGCAAGTTGTCTGTTCAAATGGCAGAAGGGTCAGCCCAATAAATTATTTTTTCCCTGAATTACTTTTCTATTGCATGTTTGGTGTTTTTTATATGGCATGGGTGCATTGTAAGCTGTCCACACCAAACACATTTAAAATAAATGAAAAAGAAAATAAGTGCATATTTTTTTTGTCTTCAAGAAAATCAATTTGTGAATTTCAAGCATTAATCAATATCCATCATTAGACTTTTTATTTTTTAAGATTTAAGGAAGAAAGTGTCAACATTCACTCTAAATTGCTCACTTTTTGATATTTTCTTCTCGATAGTCATGATATTTCAAGCTTATTTTATGAAGTGTACGACTGCCCTGCTTTTTGTCCACTCTTACTACATGCAAAACAAACAATACTCTTCCTATGAGACCCACCTTTCTACATTTAAAACAAATTACAATTTTCCAAGAATTGATTAGTGTGAAACTTCTTGGCCAGTGATGGGTCTAGAACAAAATCCTTCTTGCTATGACTGTTTTTTAATGCTGCAACTAGACTTTTAGCTTCCACAATTGCTTTCAGATTCATCAAATTGAACTACTGTATCGTTGTGGAAATGAGTTACTAGTATGCTGTGTCTGAGTATATATGCAGACCAAAGGGATCACACATGTGTTAATAGCCTGTGCAATTAAAGTAATCAGTTCTTGCCTTTCCGTTTGCTGTTTTATGAAGGACCTTTAGTGCTCCGATATGCAATAAAGACAAGACATAAGCATCCATCCATTATCTATATTACTTATCCATCAGGGTCATGGGGGAAGATGGAGCCAATCCTAGCTGCCTTTGGGCAAGAGGTGGGGTACACCCTGGGCAAGTCACCATCTATCACAGGATAAGCAAGCGATGAACAACCATTCTCTCACATTCACACATATGGGCAAATTAGAGTAGGCGGTTTATCTAGTCTGCATGTCTTTGGACTGTGAACGGAAACCAGTGCACCTGGAGAAAACCCACTTAGGCAAAGGGAGAACATATGCAACCTCAAAACACGCAGAGAAAGGTCCCGGTCAACTGGCAGGTTCAAACACAGAACTTTTTTGCTGTGAGGTGACAGAGCTAACCACTGTACCACCATGGCACCCTGAATTTGATTCAGACAAACTATAAATGTTCACTTCAACCAAGAACTCACAACCACATACCAGGTTGACAGGCACCTCCTGTTTTTACAAAGCTTTCAATGTGAGTAAGAGACAGCTGTCTAACAGCTGGGTCATTTACAATTCTGGGATCATTAGTTGTCTCATTTCCATGTACCACATTTGTTGAACTCTGCAGAATAATTTGGAGAATTATGTCTCTGAACATATTGTGTCTTGTAATCACTCCTGTGTATATATAGTCATTACCACTGTTTGGATTACTACTTAGTTTGGCAGTTTAGGCAGTTTGAAGATCTTGAAGTTCTGCGGTTATGCTTTCAAGAGGTGATTTGTTTTCTTCTTTTAATGCTGAAATTTCCTGATTCAACTGCCCCGTTCCTATTTAGGGCATGAAAAAGAGGAGCCTGTTTCGGATCAGATGACATCACATCAAACACCACGTTTTCAGCAGAGTCTGTATTTACACGTTTTGTTCTTTGATTAGTACAGTTCAGTTACCACATTGTGCCCTGCTGATGAAAATGTATTTACAACACTGTATTAAAGACAATGCAGCAATGGGGTAGTAAGCATCACACTTAAAAAAAAATGCTGCAACCAGATAAAATGAATCACAATTTAAATTTAAACGTTAGGAGACAAACAATCGTGATGAATCCTCATAGATCCTCAACTGCAAAACAAACAGTTTTCTCTAGAAAAGACTAGAGTTATTTCTCCTATTCAGGTAAATGCACACTGTTTAGAGGGGGCTATCAGATAACCAGGGTTGGGTAATACCCACTCTCTTCTTGGCTGCTTGGCCTTGAATGCCATGTACATTAAACAGTGAGTTCAAGGCTAAAATGGAAAAAGGGTTTACAGTGCAACAATATCTGATCTATTGCTCTTAGGACTGGATAGAAAAAAAAGGAATGGAGGACTGGAGTATAACCTAGTCAAAAATTTGTGATCCTGACTGTGACCTTTCTGTACCATATCACTGAATACATACATACTATGCAATTATGCCAATGATAAGAAATATGAAATGTTCTCAGTACACAAAATAACATGTCATGAGAAGCACAATATTTTACATGAGCAATTCAAGATGCATTATGTTAGCTCCCAATGCTTGTCCCCTGCATCAAACATTAGCTATGGCATGTTCACAGGCTGGAGCAGGTTTAATGTACAATAATCACAATATAGATTCTCCCAAAAGCTTAATCCTCTTTCACTTTGTTAAATGTCACACTCACACTTTTAGTGGGAGTCTTAATACCGTAGAGCCTTTCAACCTGAGTGCATATTATCACCCCAAGCTCGACAAAGACAAACTAGTTGCAAAGAAAACTTCTCAGAGGCTTTTAATGGATTAAAATTAATCTGGAAAGAGAAAAGAAAAGGACAGGAGAGATCTGAACAATTTATTTTACATTAGATTTGAACAAGGTTTAAATAAGATTTTATGAAAAATATGGCTTTTACAAGAGCTAGATGTTTATTAATGCGTCTGTGACTGTTAGAATAAATTATAAAGAAGACAATAAACATTGTCTTTCAGTTGTTTTTCAGCTGCAATTCCCCTACTATAGGAATAATTCTTATGAAAAACATACAAGATGAGAATTAAAAGGAAAAATTATGTCTAATGTGATCAAAGCCAAACCTTTAAATTGCGAAAAGGAAGTGGTTTAATAGGTCTTTGCTAGTTCCTGCATGAGATATGACTCAGACAATGTCAAGGTGCTTATTTTCCTTTCCTGTCCTTTTTTAGGTAGACCAGTTTCCACTTATGACAATAAAACATCCTTGCCTCCTAACTGCTCTAAGAAGGATATTTTAGAATAGAAAACACAGCGCAGGAAAGACAAAAACATTCAGTGTTTCCTACTGCTTGCTTTGTTTACAGCCCTCTGTAGGACTAGCAGGATTAGTTAGATAAATGATAGGAATAAAAGACGATCTGACAGCTAAACCACTCAGAAAATCTTGGTTTAGTCATAGAAGTCCTCCAATAGTGTAGCAGTAATGGGTTCTGTTGAGGTGCAATCACTTTTTATATATTTACTGCATGAATTATGCATTCAATTTGCAAGGAAATGCCAACACCTGGGGCTGGAATTGCATGTGATATTGTGAGATGTAAAGAAACTCCATGGGCTCCTTTCAATTTATAGTGGTTGCAGAAAATATTGACTGGGCAAAATGAAAGGAATTATCTTATGATGTGCCACCAAACACAGTAAAAAAATAAAACACAAACAGAAAATAGAGAAATAAATCCTGTTAAAAGAACAACTGTTTGTCCAGTATGCATCATAAACAGTGTTCAAAGCTGAACGAATTCTTGAATAAATCGCAATACTATGTAAGAAGAGGATTATTAGGCCTATTAAAAATGCAGGCCCATTTGTCTGTCTGTCTGTCTGTCTGTCTGTCTGTCTGTCTATCTATCTATCTATCTATCTATCTATCTATCTATCAAGAGAGAGAGAGAGAGAGTGTGTGTGTGTGTGTGTGTGTGTGTGTGTGTGTGTGTGTGTGTGTGTGTTAGGTGTGGGGGTGTATAGCGCAGCTTAGCAATCACATTATTATCATACCACCCCAATCTAATAACAGACAGATTAACCGGCTCTAATAGCAACCTTACATAACTCATGTTGAACGAGGACATCCGGGGTAAGAATTTGCAATTATGCACTTTATCAACCTAACCATGCTCTTAACAAAAATACCCGGCTAAAAGATGCCCTTCCTTTCTCTCTCAAATAACCAGAGTGAATGAGACAGGGCATGAAGGAGCAAAATCACGAAAGGTCACCCATCAGTTCCAGATGGATGGATGAAAGGGGACCCCAGAATAATGAAAGTCCCCCTATCCAGGTTCAGAGCAGCAGGTCCTAAATGAAGAAAATATCACGTTTGTTCCGCTGTCTGAAACATTGTCATGTAAAGAGCATCGGGCATGAATTTCAATGAGTCCATATCAGTCACTAATGATTTGACTTTGCATCAGATTAGATGACTTTAATACTCTGGACGTCATGGTGTAAACTTGGAACAGCAGATGAAGACATTCTTTATTAATTTCCTCACATTACGATGTTAACTTTAAGCCTGAGAGCAAAGGTAATGCTATACCAGACCTGTCTTTGTGACTGTGATGATTTGGACATTTGCAGTAATGACTTATCAGTTTTATGGTGAGGGCAAAAACAACCTATTGAAATTCAGATCACACCAGATTTGATTCAGCTATGTGGTCATGGTCTGGATTTTTTTTAATCAAAACCCTTTTGCCAGATAATAACTGTTTGATCTGATCGTTCACTTACAGAAGGTACTTCTATATTTTTGGTAGTTATGACCAGTGGTTTTAGTCATGATATGCTGAATACAGTTGTATATGCTGCCTCTTACAAAATCTTAAAATGTTCACCATTATCCCAGAGAATAGCTCAGTGCCATTGCTTTCTCACAAGCATGTAGGTGGGAAATGAGTCAAAGCTCAAGCACAGATGTTTAGTTGAAATATTTTTGCATTAACAGATGCTGCAGGGCATACTGAGCTGTATTTGTTGTATTCAATGCTTATTTAAAAAGAACCATGTACTAATTCTTATGCAATCAGATAATCCACACAACTCACCGTGAAAACCAAATACAATAATTTGTATACCCCAACATTCATGAAACAGGTTATAAAGGCATTTATGAGAATATTATGCACATCAATTGTGACTCTTTAGAATAATTTCATTCTCCACACTGCTGTTAAATAAACCACCACGGAGAAGCAGATCTGATTGGAAATTTGTACACAGACAGAAACCTTTGGGTGACTCTGTGCCCATGATATCGTCAGATTCTTGTTCTTAGCTGACAGGACTGGAACCTGATCTGCTGTTGTAGCCCATCTGCTGAGATGCTTTTCTGCTCACCGCGGTTGTAAAGAGTGATTATTTGAGTTACTATAGACTTCCTGTCAGCTCAAACCAGTCTGCTTATTCTCTTCTGATCTCTCTTATCAACAAGGTGCCTTAGCCTGCAGACCCTCCATACACAGGATGCTTTTTTTTTGTTTTTCACACCATTCTGTTTAAACTCTAGAGTCATTTGGGTGTGAAAATCCCAGGAGATCAGCATTTTCTGTAATAATCAAACCAGCCCATCTGACACCAACCACCATGCTGCAGTTCCACTATGACACTATAATTATGCTAGGATTGTGTTGTTGTTAAATTGAGCCTATAGATTCTACTGTAATTACCAAAGAAAATATATCTGTTAATTAGGCTACATTGTTTGAATGTGATCAGTTCAGTCAGTTTTTGTGTTGACTAGCACAGTAGGGTAGCACCTACTCTTCCTCCTTCTTCTCCAACACTTTCTCTCTTTCTTTATCTCTCAGTCTCCTCATCTTGTCCTGTATCGCTTCCCTTCCCAAAGCTGAGCTTTGACTGATGTAGTCTTTTCATTTTGTGTCAGTGGAGAAGTAAGCACAGGAGCATTTTTATACAGTACTGTGCAAAAGTCTTAAGTGCCCCCCCATTATTTTTTTTCAGTACAAATTGTTATAGACAGCCTATTTTATGAATTCTGCGTTATTGAGTTACTACAAAATATTTTTGATGTCCAAACATTATTTTTCCAATAAATAATTTGTATTTGAAAATGTTTGTATGTCAGTAATGAAAGCAACACATTATGTAAAAGAACACTTTTCAGACAAAAAACATAATGAAGACTTCTGGGATTTGCATTTTTAAAAAAAAGCAGTATGTACAAGCAGTAAGTACAAGTCTCCAGAAGAACTGTGGCAGTAAAACTTACAACTCATTTCCTTATAAAACTGTATGAATTGTACGTAGGACTACTGACAGCCCCCCCCCAAAAAAAAAATTCCCAAAGGGTTGTGACACCAAATATTTAATTTACTGCTGTTTTTTAATTTTGTAATTTCAGTATTTTTGAAGTCACCTTTACTTTACAGCATTTGTAAAGTATATGCCTAAGACTTTTGCTCAGTACTGTATGCAAATGTTACCAACCTCCACTAGGATAGCCTTGCAATGAAAATAAAAGTATATAGGTGTACCTCATTTTTAACATGCATTTCAACCCTTCACATGAACTGAATTGAAAAAAAAAAGTGGCTCAACTTTCATTGAAAATTTATCAGTCTGACTTTGAATACATGTATTTAATGTTAGCTACCTAGCTAGTTAATTCACTGATGTGATGATGTATGGCCAGTTTTTGATATAGCACATCTGCACAGGAGCCACATGATGTCTGGGTATGAATGACAACTACAAACAGTTCACTAGTAAAATTCTGCAGTTACCTGTCACACTTCAGCAGATCCAGCTACTTGTCTGGTTTATTAATCAAAGAACCACTTTGTTGAGTAAAGATTTTGTAGTAACAACAGGATCAGACACTCCATTGGGGTTTCATCCGGTAAAGCTGGTGATCAGATGAGAACGGTATCTTGGCTTTGGACAATATCTTTGAGTCTCCAGAGTTATTTTTAGGCAACTATTTTACAACTTTTACATACACCTCAAAAAAAAGTATTGGTCAAATCCATGAATATAATGATTATGGGAGCCCTAAGAGGCCACAGATGTGCATTTATTTACTTGGGTTGTTTTCTTGTGATAATGAGATATTTTTGTATTTACCATGGCATAATGACGTCCATGGAGCCTGGGCCTTATAGCTGGTCAGTGATGTAGATCATGATGTAATCAGGCTCATTTGTGAGAAAGCTATAGTCTTGCTAACTGCCCTTGTGATGCACACAAATGTGAAAATTGTCTATAATGGCGAGACAAAGCTATCTCAGCCTATGTCAAGCCTTGATTGAACAGAAATGTAACATGCTGATCAGTATACTCCTGCTCATCTGACATTACCGCACAGAATGATCTACACAGTCAGTCACACAGTAATGCTTTTGGGGAAACCAAAAGAAAAGCGGCTCTACTCTGAGTCACTCCTGGATAGCCAAGCTTCTCATCCTCTCTCTAAGGGAGAGCCCTGCCACCCTGAAATCATTTCGGCCGCTTGTAACCACGATCTTGTTCTTTCGGTCACTACCCAGAGCTCGTGACCATAGGTGAGGGTGGGAACATAGATCAACCAGTAAATCGAGAGCTTTGTCTTTTTGCTCAGCTCTTTTTACCATGACAGGCTGGTACAAGGCCTGCTTTACAGCAGACGCTGCACAGATCCGTCTGTTGATCTCCTGCGCCATCCTTCTCTCACTCGGGAACAAGACCCCAAGGTACGTAAACTCCTTCACTTGGGGCAGAGCCTTTCCCTTGACCTGAAGAGGGCATTCCACCCTTTTCCGACTGAGAACCAAGGCCTCAGACTTAGAGGTGCTGATTCTCATCCCAACTGCTTCACACTCAGCAGCAAACCACTCTAGTGAGAGCTGAAGGTCCCTGCTCAATGAAACCAGCAGAACAACGTCATCTGCAAAGAGCAGAGACGATATTTTGTGGCCACCAAACCAGAACCCCTCTACACCTTGGCTGCACCTAGAAATTCTATCCACAAAGGTTATGAAAAGAACCAGAGACAAAGGGCAGCCTTGGCAGAGTCCAGCTCCCACTGAGAATGAATCTGACTTGCTGTTTGCAATGCAGACCAAACTCTGCCTCCAGTCGAGCAAGGACCGAATAGCCCATAACAGGCCCTCATGCCCCATATTCCCGGAGCACACCCCACGACACCCCGGAGGATATGGTAAAATGCCTTTTCCAGGTCCACAAAGCACATGTGGACTGGTTGGGCAAACTCCCATGCACCCTCGAATATTCTGCTAAGTGTATAGAGATGGTCAAGAGTTACATGGCCAGGATGAAAGCCACACTGTTCCTCCTGGATATGAGGTTCAACTATCTGTTGGACCCTCCTCTACAATTCACCTGAATAGACTTTTCCAGGGAGGCTGAGGAGTGTGATTCCCCGGTAGTTGGAGCACACCTTCCAGTCCCCCTTTTTAAAAAGGGGAACCACCACCCCAGTTTGCCAGTCCTGAGGCACGGCCTCCGATGTCCATGCAATATTGCAGAGGTGTGTCAACCAAGACAACCCCACAACATCCAGAGTCTTGAGATATTCAGGGTGTATCTCATTCACCCCAGGAGCGTGGCCACCGAGGAGCCCTCTGACTAACTCAGCGACCTCAACCCCAGAGATGGGTGTCCCTTTCTCTAAGTCTTCAGGCTCTGCCTCCTCTGATGAGCCCGTGTCAGTGGGATTGAGGAGGTCCTCAAAGTATTCCTTCCACAGCCCAACAACATCCACAGTTGAGGTCAGGAGCTCCCCACCTCCACCATGAACAGTGTTAGTGAAGAGCTATTTTCCCCTCCTGAGGTGGAAGATGGTGGTCCAGAACAGATTTGGGGCTATCTGATAGTCTTTTTCCATGGACTCACCAAACTCCTCCCACATCCAAGTTTTTGCCTCGGCCACAGCCCATGCAGTGGCCCACTTAGCCTCACTGTCAGCTGCCTCCAGAGTCCCACAGGCCAGAAAGGCCTTATAAGCCTCCTTTCTTCAGCTTGACTGCTCCTCTTACCACAGGTGTCCACCACTGGATTTGAGTATTACCACCTTGACAGGCACCGATGACCTTGTGGCCACAGCTCCAGTCTGCTGCCTCGACAATGGAGGCAGGGAACACAGCCCACTCGGACTCTATGTCCCCCACCTCCTTCGGAACGCGGTTGTAGCTCTGCCGGAGGTGGAAGTTGAAGGCCCTTTTCACAGTGGGCTCTGCCAAACATTCCCAGAGAACCCTCACTACACGTTTGGGTCTTCCAGGTCTGCTCGGCATCCTCCCCCACCACTGAACCCAGCTCACCACCAGGTGATGATCGGTTGGCAGCTCAGCTCCTCTCTTCACCCGGGTGTCCAAAACATATGGCTGCAAATCCAATGACAAATACAAAGTCGATCATCAAGCTGCAGCCTAAGGTGTACTGGTGCCAAGTGCATTTATGGACAACCTTATCTTCCAACATGGTGTTCATGATGGCCAGACTGCAATGAGGACACCAACAACAAAACACCATATGGGTTCAGATCGGAGAGGCCATTCCTCCTGATCACCCCCCTCCAGGTCTCACTATCACAGCCCACATGGGCATTGAAGTCTCCCAGCAAGGCTAAGGAGTCCCCAGGAGGGACATTGTCAAGCACACCATCTAAGGACTCCAAAAAGGGTGGGTACTCTGAACTATTGTTTGGTGAATATGCATAAACAATAGTCAAGACCCATCCCCTCTACCCAAAGGCAGAGGGAAGCTACCCTTTCATCTACTGGAGAGAACCCCAACATGTGCGCACAAAGCTGGGGGGCAATTAATATGCCCACACCTGCTCGGCGCTTCTCTCCATGGGGAACTCCAGACTGGTATAAGGTCCATCCCCTCTCAAGAGGATTGGTTCCAGAGCCTAGGCTGTGTGTTGAAGTGAGCCCAACTATATGTAGTTGGTACCCTCTCAGCCTTGTGCACCAGTTCAGGCTCCTTTCCCACCAGAGAGGTGACAATCCATGTCCCAAGGGCCAGGGTCATCAGCCAAGGATCAATCCGACTGAGCCCACACTTTCGGCTGCCACCCATTCCACACGGCACCCGATCTTTATGGCCCCTCTCACAGTTGGTGAGCCCATGGAAGGGTGAACCCATGTATTTTCTTCGGGCTGAGCACAGCCGGGCTCCATGGGCCAAAGCCCGGCCACCAGGCACCCGCCATCCTGCCCCTCCCCAAGGCCTGGCTCCAGAGGTGTGCCCCGGTAACCTGCAAGGAAAACTGGGCCCTTGATTTTTTTATCCATTGGGGCCCATTTGAATTGCCCTTAGTCTGGACCTTCACCTAGGACCTGTTTGCCTTGGGTGACCCTACAAGGGGGCTTATGCCCCCGACAACATAGCTCCTAAGATCATAAGGTCACAGAAACTCCTCCACCACGATAAGGTGGTGATTCAGGGAGGAGACGATATTTTGTTGTGTTGTAATAATGGCAAGAATAACTTGAAATCACATGAGAACAAAATACATATCTTTGTTATCACAAGAAAGCAACTTTTGTTATATCGTGATAACACAAGTAACCCAATATCATGAGAAAACAAGCTGAATAAAAAAAAACTGTATGGCCTTTTAGGACTTCTGTACATATTGTCAAATGTTTGTTTGCCAAAGGCAAGGACAAAAAAGTATAATTTTTGGGTTACTCTTTGTAAAAACAAATCATATATGGTTCATATATTGCACATATATTTGTTTTTCCAAGTGAATTTTATCAGAAATTACAACATTAATTTTTAAAATAACACTCTCTCTCTCTCTCTCTCTCTCTCTCTCTCTCTCTCTCTCTCTCTAGGAGAGATGTCCCTGTAGTTACTGCAATCATGCTGCTTAATGAGATGATTAATCTCACTGTGCCAGTGATTCAAAAATACTTTTTATGCATCTACATAACAAGCCTACCATGATCAAAGGCCAGGTTATCACCACAGGATACAGGTGCATACAGAGGATGAGGAAAAGCTTGGAATTAAAAAAAAAAAAAGGCTGAAATTTTAAATGATAAAACAACAAGGATGGATATGCTGAGGATATAATTAATGCTGCCATTAATCATCTAGAACCAACACTTTCTGTAAACATGCTGAGTAACTAAAGAGAGTGTCCTATAGAGTATACACTCTTTGAAAATATCGTTTTCACTTGTATGTCTTAATAAGCAAAAGAAAATGAAGAAAACACAGTGTAACCGTGCATTTGCACAGTGTGCTTATTGAATACATTTCCCCATAGACCTCTGTACAGTACATCATTCTTTTTAAATGTAGCTGTACACTATATAAAATAGTACTGCTCGTAACATTCAAAGCAGACTATTTTTCTAAATAGCAAACTATTTTTCTAATTGTCTTTGATAACAGATAACATTGCACTTATCTTTAAATACAGATAGGATTAGTAGACATAAAGAGTAAAAGGTAGCATAAAAGTAATTTAAAAATCTTCGTATTTAAAAATTCAAAAGTCTATTTTTGTTCACGATGTGAGTGTGCAAGGTTGTTCATCTCTGTGTTAGCCCTGCAATAGATATGTGGCTTGGTAAGGGTGTACCGCAACTCTCACTCGAAGACTGCTGTAATTGGCTCCACCTCCATAACTCTGTGTTTGTGCTGTCATTATGGGGTACTGAGTGTAGATTCATGGGGAAAAAAAATAATTTGATTGATTTGAGCATAAGGCTGCAAAATTACAAATGGTGAAAAATTGAAAGGGGTCTGAATACTTTCTGAATGCACTTTAACTTGTCGGATGGCAGTCACTTCTGTAAGAGAGTGTATAAATATATATTGTA
>JAQMCW010000034.1:8983305-8993862 GCA_030068335.1 Chrysichthys cranchii
AATTCCCCATAATGACAAAGTGAAACAAGTTTGTTTGAAACTTTTTTCAAATTTATTAAAAATAAAAAACAAAAATGAAACTTTTACATAAGTATTCACAGCATTTGCACAGTACTTTGTTGAAGCACCTTTGGCAGCAATTACAGCCATACAGACTATGATGCTACGAGCTTGGCACACCTGAATATATATATATATATATATATATATATATATATATATATATTTGTGTGTGTGTGTGTGTGTGTGTGTGTGTGTGTGTGTGTGTGTGTGTGTATACACATATATAATTTTCGCATGTTTCTGAAAAGGCTGTTGGTGTCAGTTGTACAAAATATTCAGTATGCTTGTGGTATGCAAGCAGTGACTAGTAATGGATGAGTAAATATCTCATTGCTTTTGGTGACAATCTTTAATGTGGGTTTGTGTATTCAGTGGGGATCTTTTGCTACAGATGTGTTCTTTGAACTGAAGCTGGACTCTAATTAGCCCGTGTTCTGTGGTGCAGCTATGCCTTAAGTCAAGCTGGGCTTTGTTTATTTCTGCTATTCAGGATGCTTATGGTAATTCATGGTGTCACGATGGAACCTTGGCACACAGAGCAACAAAAATTACTGTTTTCCACAAAATAGTCTAGTGGTTAAATGTTCAGGCGTGAGGTAATTCAGTGCTTTAACCAAATGGACATGGATTTCCTGTTAGGTATTCCAAAGATTGTCATTTTTATATTGCGTGTTGAAAACTGTGTTTTTATCATTATTAATTTAATGCCTAAAATGCTGCCCATATTTAATTGAGGGGCTTGGTTGGTAGACTGGTTGTGGCTACTTATTCTTCTTCACCATTGAGCTTCTCCATTGTAGGTGAAATTCTATGCATATCATCAAGAAACATCGTTAACAAATCAAATCTGATAGCTAGTATCAAGTGACATTTACTCAAAGGAATACAATTATTTATAGATAATAAAGACATTGTTTTGTGGGCTAATTGCCTTAAATCAATAGAAATGTATATTGGAATCTCTTCTGACATGTCTTTCCTCCTGCTATATACCTACCATAGAGTGACAACCAATGATACAAGCTGGGTTTTTTTTTTTTATATACAACAACTCATTAAATGACGTAGTTATAAAACATTTTTTTAAACGTGCATTTTCAGAAGCTCGTTCAAAATTTTATGTTTCCCTTACTGGAAAAATGTAAGACACAGAGCAGATCTGTCAATAGGAAGAGAGTTGCTGTGTTGCTATTGACAGCTCTGTCTAATCTCATTTCTGTTTTCTGTTTCAGACCCTGCGAAAACAGATCTCCTAGCTAGATATTGGCTTGTTAACTAACTATTCAATTACTGACGTAATGGCAGTTGGTATGTACAGCTGGGGTGGTTGATTACATATGTAACACACAACACACGTATCACAACAAATATAGTTCTGAAATCTTAGAGTTTCTTTTCGGTTTTTAGTTTTCAGCTTTGTATAGATTTGATAAGAATTAAGCCCATGCTTGTACTGTACATACTTATTTGCATCCCCTTCTGGGCAAGTTTTTTTTTTTTCCAGTCCCTCTTCCTATTAAGGAAATATCAGCTGTATTTATCACCCTGTAGGTGATAAAATATTTTACAAGTATAAAGATACATATTACAGTACAAAAACAGTACATACCCTTATGACATCCTGAGCTCCTGTTAGTATCTGTGCAGAGTTTTGCATATTTTCCTCTTGTTCACCTGAGAGTTCTCCATTTCCTTTTCACCTCCTAAAAACATGCAGGTAAACCCACTGGTTACACTGAATTGCCCATGGGTGTGAATAGCTGTGTGATTATAAACGGTGCCTTGTGATGTCCTTTCCAGGGTAGATTTCTCCCACTTTGTGCCCAGTGTTGCCAGGGTAGCCTGCATATCCAATGAGACACTGACCAGAATAAAGCTTTTGTTAAAGATGAACGATAGAATGAATCCTATTTTTATTTCTGAGAGCGTATTAATGGGGATGTTTGTTTCATGGGAAATGGTGTTTGATGGCTATTTGATGAGCATGCAGTATGTGAAAAATTGCATTGTATTGGAGCCTTTTTATCTAGACAAATGTCTGAAATGGCACACTTGATACAAAGCATAATGACAGCATGGTTTAAAGCATATATCCAGTGTGCAGCGTCCTTATTACGATACAGGCTTTGGCCTTAAAAGTTGTTTGAACACTGAGTATTTGAAATTTGATAACTGGATATATGAAAATTGATTCAGTTGATTAAGTGAATAGAACATTCCTGGCTATGATGAACATGCTTGATATACGGTATGTTGCTTTAGCTTAGTGTTAAGAAAACAGCCATTCTTTGCTGTTTCCACGGTTCATTTCTTCACCTGTCGCTTATTGATTTAATTAACTGTGGCTGTGTGTGACCATCTGCAGGGCTGAAATTTGCGTAATGACCTATAACCGTGCGTATGTATTGATGCACTGTCGCGGCCGAGAATGCCCAAGGGACTCTCTTGCCTGCTTGTGTAACCCCTTGACCCTCATATCCTCAGAAGAGGCGACTCGTGTGGGTTATCAGCAAGAGTGACTCAGTCTATGCCTGCTCCTCTCTCTTCTGGGAGCCTGGGCTGATATTACACAGATGGATGTGCTGTTTGATATGACGAGGAGAATCTCTCACGTCAGCCATTTCTCTCTCTGGTGTGAGCTCTGCAATGCCTTACACTGAACAGATCCTCACTATCAAAGAACAGTGGTGGGAGAAATGAACGGATGAGAGATGAGAGCTGTGCTTCCGAGGTTCGGCTCAGGGGTTGATCTGTGTCTCCCAGTGAGAGCTTCAGAGAGGCAGACAAAATAAAAGATCAAAAGCCAGGCACTGACGGGCCAATTGAGGCTTTTAAGAACCGATACTGTCGCTGCGGAAAGGCCTTCCCTCAATTACAATGTTATTAGTCCCACCATAATAGAATAATGCCATCCGCCAGGAGAGTTTAGCTAATCCCCAGCAGTGGCAAGTTAAACACAGACACTCAGATAAAAGCATGAGATGAAATAAAGAGAGATGGGTGAGGGAAAGGGAGAAAAGATAGATAGATAGATAGATAGATAGATAGATAGATAGATAGATAGATAGATAGATAGAAAGGAGGGGGAGGAGAAAGCTGGGCAGGGAGCTTGCTTACAAAAGCCGAGTAGCCATGTGTATCTGCTCCCTCCCATTTTATTACTGCTGTGTATCTGAGGTTGTGTGGTCATTTATCATGTGCGGAGCTCGGCAGGAGCAGCTTTAATGCTGGCAGGTCTGGGCAGGCCCAAGCTGGGAACTGGAGCACCTCAAGTCTCGCTCGGCCTTCCTCCCCTTGTTCCAGACCTCGCGCCTGCAGTCCCACGGCTCCGTATGCTAATGAGATCGCACCATCAAACCAGTCCCAGCCTGCCTCAAACTGGGAGCCAAAAGTGATAAAGCCTGCATGGGAATCTGCATTGTGCTTGTTTCTCTGCCCTGCTTTCCTCCTCGAACCCAGATTTACTGGCAACGCTTGGTTTGGTGCTGGAAAGAAGCGTCAATAGAAAAGCGCCAGTGATGTGCATTATCTGGTCCATGGAGAACTCAGGGACTGCATCAAGGCTATATTTGATGTCTTAAGTAGCACAATCGATGGATTAGCAGAACCACCGTGCTGGTTGAGGTGTTCCTGTTGTGAACAGACAGTTGTTCTGGAGTGTGTGTGTAGGAGATTATCAGCACCCTGCAGCAGGAAGGAGAATAGCAACACTGACATTGTCAGGATGAATGAGTTACTGCTGAGTAGGGTAAATCTTACCGAGCCTGGCTTCACACTAGCTCCATCTAGCGGATGGCCTGATCACAGGATAGGTTCAGTACAATGTACAAATGATCCACACACAGTGGATACTGATTACCTGGGTACATTGTGTATTTCTCTTTTCTAACTGTTAAATACAAAAATATGCATTTTTTTTTTTTTAATAAGAGGACTGAAAAGGTTTGACGTTTCAGTATTCCCCCAAGGAACTTCTCGCTAGTCGTCAGAAATGAACCGGTAAAAATCTATTAGGTAACTTAATATACACAAACAGCACTGAGCAGCTGACAGAAATAGCATGAAAGCCTGAGTTACAAGCCTGGCCTTCATCAAAGTGCAGCTGGGGCCCTGCATTCACACGGCCAAGCCCTCCTCATCCCTCATGCTGTGTGTTCAGCAGCGATAATGCATTTATCCTCATCCCACACTTTAGAAAGGGCGCTCCCCATCACCTCTCTAATGGAGCAGTGGGCACAAACAGAAAACACACCAAGGCGAGCATGCTACTCTCGGGCTGCAGTAAATACCACACACATAGAGATAAATGGGATTGAGAGAAACATAGTGGCATGTGGAGTGCACCGGTGAGCCGTAAATATGTGCTGCGTGTCCTTTGACATCTATTAGCAATCTATTTTATTATATATGGGTTAAGTATAGCTGTCCTCTAACCTAAAGGAGAATCTGTACGTGTGTGTGCGTCCGCTAGAGTCTTTTTCTCTGGTTTCCAGTAGACGCATGGATGCAGTGTGTAGATATATAGATTCATCTGCAGGGTAGGTTTAGGAGCAGGAAGCAGGCCTGCTGCAGACCATGTTGATGGGAATCATCATTGATGATGGCACAGATTAATAGTCCTGAGGAAGGATGTGACATTCACGCTCTGATGGATCCATGTGTCCACACTCACCGCCCAATCTCAGCTGATTTGTGGAAATTAGCCTCTTTCTGTCTCTCCCACTCCCTGTGTCTTCGTCTCGATGATGCAGGTGGCCTTGCCTACGCCGCGCCTTGCCAAATGAGCTCAGAATTAATGACATCATGCCCCAGCTCCAAATACCAGCAGCATGCCTCACACTCTCTAGGGCTTGCCTCGCGTTCCTTGTATTTTTGCGGCCAGGTTTTTGTGCTTATTGTCCTTGGGCATTGTGGTCAATTCACAGTCCTCACATACGTGTATGGAATATTTTCTGTGAAATCTGAAATCGATACATCATATGTCAGAGTGTATTATCTCCTCCCAAGTCCTTGGTGTAGATTATACAGTACACTTAAATGGGAATAGAGTAAATTGATCAGCTGAATAAAATTTCCATCGAATCATAAGAGGTGGCTGTTACAATAATTTATTAAATGGATGATCAATTGCCTTGGAAGTGTTCACAATCAAAATGTTGACCTAGATTCTGCATATTTTCATTTGCCCCAACTTGGTACACTGTAAAAAATGACCATAGATTTTTACAGTAATTTACTGGCAGCTTGGGTTGCCAGTAAAGTAATGTAAAATTTACAGTAAACAACTGCAAAACATATTCACGGCAAAGTACTGTAATATCTTAATGTTATAAATAAATAACACATAAGCCAGCACAGCTCACTTAGCTGATGCAGGATACAGTTGAGCTGAAGTGAGCTGTGCTGGCTTATGTGTTATTTATTCGTCTTCTGCTGCTTAATCCTGTTCAGGGTCGCGGGGGGAAGCTGGCGCCAATCCCAGCTGACATCGGGCGAGAGGCGGGACACACCCTGGGCAGGTCGCCAATCCACCGCAGGGAGACACACAGAGACAGACAGACAACCGTTCACACTCACGGGCCCCCGGGGCTTCTCGCTGTGAGGCGACAGTGCTAACCACCCAGCCACCGTGCCGCCCCAAATATGAACCTTATTACAAAAAATGGAAAACAATGTAAAATGCCAGCACTGTCAGCATGTCACATATTGAGCAACATGCTCTTTGTATGCCTTGTGAAAGCACAGCACAGGAGTCATGCATGATTGTAAGTTATCTGAGCTACTTTTTTTTGCTTCGTTCCTTGGAGCACCAGCCCCAATGCACACCTGCAGTCTCAACCAGATGCTCTGTAAACCTATTAAAGGGTAACAAAGCAGTCACTCGTGTCCAATCCCACTCCCATTACAGAATAAAAAAAAGTCCTGTCCTACTCCCGCAAGAATGACCCCATGCCATCCAATCCCATTCCTGTGTTTGAAATAAAAACATTTATAGCTTTAATTTAGGATTAGAACTGCGGTTTTAAATAAAAAATCCGACCTCTTTTTATTATGATTCCTGTCCCTCCTGCTACCATTGACTTTTATTCTATCCCAGTCATGTTATGAATAGTGATATCGACTCCCATCCTGCAGAAATCCCACAGGAATCGCGTGACCCACAGGATTCCCAAAAACACGTAAGCTTCTAAATCCTATCTGGAAACGCTGAAAGAAAAGAGTGAACCTCCTATTCATGTCTGTATTTGTATCCCCATCTATTCAGTACGGATGATATACTTGTATTCGGTTACATCCCTAGAGTATACATGCAGTATAAAGCATGCATAAAAGACTATTACACCCATAATAAAACCATGCACCATAAGTACAACATTGAGAAGAACTTAGCTCTAATTCGACATGTTTTTTAGCAGTGAACTTTTGGGTTTACGAGCAAATGTTCCCATTTGATTCACCGGCTCAATTTGAATACATGCAGCCACGAAACAATTTTTTGGCTCTCAATATTTTATAAAATCACTCATTTATTTTACAATTTATGATGCAAATTCAAGCAGCAATCGTGGACGGCATGGACAGTTTGTGCCATGGTGTTTGTCTATTGTGCACTTCAGTTAAAAAAAAAATCTCACATATTAAATAAGTGCTGTTATATCACAACACTGTTAAATGCTTTATTGTGATTGGACAAAAGGTGTTCGTTAAAAGGAGGCTGGAGGACAAAAAGAGGCTGTTGGGGGACCGACTGCTCATATCTAATATAATGTCAGTGATAACAGGAACTAACTTGTTTCATGGCGGGCAATATATTTGTTCGCTTGGTTGGTATATGTGCCTCATAAATAAGTAAACTTGTCCTGGAATGAAGCTTCATAGTAGTTAAATCACGTAGACAAGCGGAAGTGCGTTCAATTCAATTTCCTACAAGGAGCAGATACACTAAATCTACCTCCTAAAAGGACAGATGAGAGCTAGACACTTCAAAGATGAGCTCAAAGCTTCATGAATGTGTTGTTAGTATACCAATAAACATGACTAAGGCTTGCTCTTTTTTCTGTTTCATGAAAAGAAAAATAATGTGCTTCATAAAAACATTTTATTCCATCTCCAG
Source organism: Chrysichthys cranchii (assembly GCA_030068335.1). Taxonomy (NCBI): domain Eukaryota; kingdom Metazoa; phylum Chordata; class Actinopteri; order Siluriformes; family Claroteidae; genus Chrysichthys; species Chrysichthys cranchii. The sequence goes on from JAQMCW010000034.1 coordinate 8,990,483, forward strand.
AGTTCTGATGCAAGTCCATAAATCCTCTAGTATTGCTTTATAAAAATATGTGCTCCTTGCTTAATAGTGTGCTATGAAGCTACAATATTAGTATCCTTCAAACAATGTGCTACTGATCGTGGGAAACTCGTGAAATACATTTTTGGGGTTGACTTTGACTTTTTTTTTCATTTTCTCTTTATTTAGATGAGTCCTTCGTTGCATCCGTTATACCTTACGGCTTAAATAAAACACCGTTTTACTCTTGAAAGTCCACAAAGTAGAATTTGGGAGGATCTATTAGCAGAAATGGGATATAATATACGCATAAGTATGTTTTTATTAGTGTATAGTGGCCTTTAACGACAAATTGTTGTGTTTTCCTAAGCTTAAAACGAGCCCTTTATATCTATATTGGGAGCAGATCCTCTTCTGAGCCACCATGTTGCGCTGCTACAGGAGCCCAGAACGGACAAAGGTCTAGAGAGCAGCTTCCGTGTTTCGCGTTTTTACACATATCAGCAGGAATCCGGAAGGAAGACAAAGAAGAAGAAAACAAGACAAGGAAGAAGAAAGAAGATTGCTTGTGCTGGATAACAAGTTAGAGAATCCAAATTTTGAAAAATGAAGAATCATATTTATTATTTAGCATTGACAAAGGAAGGGACTGCGAATGTAAATACTTGCAAGTATGCTACAGGCACCTGACACCTACCATGTGTCTTGGAAAGGGTGAGGTTTTCTGCTGACTGCAAGCCTACATAGGGAACTTTTAAGAAGTAAAATATACTACAGGTCATTTCTACATGCCAGATTACCACAGTACCACAGTCAACTCAGTGTCTAGAGTTCCTGTTATTGGAATAGTTACTAATCACCTGTTGCTTATCGCTATTACTCCAAATGGACTCTCCAAACCCTGCGTTGGTTATAACAGAAAACATCACAGTGAATCGAGCAGAGGTTCCCAAACTGCAATCTGTGGCCTCAGTTCAGGATTTGAACTTTGACCTACTGGAATGATGAGGACAAGGACCTCCTTTGTGAAAGAGCACTCACATGTGGCATGGTCATGTTCCACCTGACCGACAGTCTGCCCTGAAATTATCCTTGCAGCAGTCTGAACAGTTGTTTCCCAAGGTCTTCGATCATGGCTCCTTAGGGAAACAGGCAGGCAAAAAATTGCTGTCACTGAGGCAAGGAGCCACAGATGATATAATAAGCTTCTGCACCTGGCTACAGAAAGTGGGAGGAACTAACCCAAGCTAAAACCTGCTTACAGTAGAGCAGAAACCTCAATGAAATGCTGTAAGTAGAGCTTATATCCTTAGATCCGCTCATACTTTGACAATTCGTTCAGCTTTCAGTGAGACCAGGTTGACTTCAACAAGGCAAACAACACCTACCGTATTTTCCGGACTATAGGGCGCATCGGAATATACGCAATAAAAAAAGAAAAAGAAAAAAAAAAAACATTTTTTTTTTACATATATTAGCCGCACCAGACTATAAGCCGCAGATATATACGTTGTGAAATGAGATATTTACACAAAGATTTTGTAAATGTTTATTTACATTCCTTAATTGTTTCCTAACGGTGCCTGTAACACGGGAGTAAAACAGCTGATCGAACAAAACAGAAAAGTCAGTAATGTTTTTTATTCATCCTCCTCCTGTGCACTGAAACCACTGAAGTTGTCTTCTTCAGTGTCGGAGTTGGAGAGCCTGAGAACATCTCCATCACACACCTTTTCAGTCTTTCTGTCGGTGTCCTCCCTGGCGCTTACTGTAGCACTCCGTCAGCCATTCAGTCATTAGGCTTTCTATCATCCATCCTTTTTTGTTAACTTTAACGACTATGCCTTTCGGGAGTTTTTTTTTTTTTTTTTGGCATAGTCATGCGTGTGTCGAATGCGCCAAAAACGACCTGTAGCGTCTTCTTCTTTGCATTGACCGCTTGCGTCTGTCACGTTTTTGCGCCTCCTGATGGCAGTTAGCAAAGAAAAATCTATAGATAAGCCGCATTGTTGTACAAGCCGCAGGGTTCAAAGCGTGTGAAAAAAATTGGGGCTTATATTCCAGAAAATACGGTATTTTAATTTCATTTGTACTTTATCAGTGCTGGGTTTGTTTTTTTTCGTGCAATGTGAATACCAGTTAAGGAGGTCAGATAAGGAGAGGAGAGACAGTGTAGGTTGAATACACTAGTACTCTTAAAACATTCATTAGTCACCACTGTAGAGACTAAAATTTAAATAAAATGCTTCTAACCACTCCGGTATGAAACTGTGCTTCCAGAGCTAAGGGTTCCACACAACAAAACAAGTGCTATCACTGCTCCAGTAAATGAAATTTCACAGTCTTAATCAGTTTGGCTTGGTTGCCTTGGATTTACTCTAAGGCCACATGAAACCCCACTGAGTGAAAGGCTTATCCCTCCACTTAGTCCCAGATTCACCTTCTCTGAACATCAAGTAACTGCAGGGTCATCTTCTGTGCTCTGAAGACAGTTCAAGACACAGGGTATAAGGTGGTTTAGAGGAAAAAAGGTCAATCTGGGACTAATTGGCCCAGTCCTGCATGGTCGGAGAATTCCACAGGATTCCTGGCATAACAAACTGTTTCTTGATGATTTGCTCAAGGTCTGCATTTCATTCAGTCACCACCTCAAATCACCTTGTTACGGATAGGTAAGCCTAAAAAGCTTAAAATGGATGGTACAGCATTAAGTGCTCTAAAGGAACTGTTTACTTGTCCTCTCATTACAAGACATTGTGCTCTCTCACTCCATTTGGCCTTTTAAGTAGACACTTGGCACTGAATCTGTACTGTCACAGACTATGGTAGACCAGCCAAACTACTTTCCAGCACATTTTCCTCATGGAAAGTAGATCTGACTGAGAGAAATTACAATGTTCAAAAATCCTGACCCTGGAGAGGTGGAAATGTTGGTTTAAGGGAGTGCATAGCCATTTCTCATGCTAACTGACTACTAAACCGTGGGATATGCAAACCCCAAATACTTAACTCTCCATAGGACCCACTGGGCCCTTTTTAATTTCACACTCACTAACCAAGCCTGAAAGGAGTGACCTACTTCCAGAGTGTGTTATGCTACCAGCCTCCCATTTTCCCCTTGGACAGGTGGGCCTTCACTGGACAACTGGATACATAGCAGCCAGGGAATGTGGAAGCAGCTCATTTCCAGTTACAACATGCTATGAGATGATGGAGGCTATGTGCTGAATAGTGGCACAAATAACACCCTTTTGTACATACAAATAAGACTGCATGGTTTTTAGTGTTGTAGTCAAGACCGGCTGTACCGAGACCAAGACATTGCCGAGACCGGAGGGTATCAAGACCAAGACAAGACCAAGACCGGAGCGTATCGAGACCAA
>JAQMCW010000034.1:9140728-9154091 GCA_030068335.1 Chrysichthys cranchii
AATAACGGGAAACTCAAGAGAGCCATGATATTATGTTCTTTACAAGTGTATGTAAACTTTTGACCACAACTGTACATGCATGCGTTAATATAGAACAGAACATAAACAGTAATAGAACATAATTTTTCCATACTTAGATTAATCATTAAACTAAACTAATCACTAAACATTTCCGTGTATATTTCCGGGGGACATTTTGGGGGGGAAACTCATTGAAAATGAATGTGCTATAAACAGTGCTGATGTCTTTTTCTGTACTCCGTGTCATGTGGCCTCATTAAATGTACAGCGCATTGACAAAGTCTTGACACAAAAGTAAAGCAGAACCACTTGTTCTGCTGCCACCGCTACTAGCAATACAACTACTACTAAGAAGAGGAAACATACGAAAGATCGATTCTAGGTTTTTTTTTTATTATTATTATTATAATTATTCTAAATAATGACAAATTTTATCCATCCATCCGTTGTCGATAGCGCTTAACCGTTAACCATCACGAGGAAGCTTTAGCCAATCCCAGCTGACTTCGGACGAAAGGCAGGGTATACCGTAGGTAGGTCACGAATCTATCACAGGGTTAACACAGAGACAACCAACCATTCACACTCACATTCGCACCTACGGGTAATTTAGAGTAGCCAGTTCACCTGATCGGCTTGTCTTTGGACTGTGGGAGCACAGGCACGAGGAAACTTCACACAGAAAGGCTCCAGTCCAGGGAGGTTCGAAGGCAGAATATTCTTGCTGTGAGGTGACATCGCTACCCACTGTACCACCACGCCACCCCCATGCTAAAATCTAAAATAATAATAAAATCAGTTGGGGACAGATCCAGTCATCTTGCTATTTTTTGTTGCCAGCTGGTAATACTCAGCAGCTCCTAGACTTCCTTGTATCTCGTAGACTTCACCCAGAGCGTTGTCTCGTAGCTGGCGCCCGCTCCTTGCTTGGTGGGGGTACGTAAGGCTAATGCACAGGATGAGAGGAAGTGAGTGGCTACAGATTGAGCAACTGTACATTAAGCCTCTCAGCTGCTGACCTGCACACGGGTTTCTATGCACTCAGCAGAGAGGACACACTATTAAACGTTTAGCTTAGATTTCAGCGATCCAGGGCAGGCGAGGTCAGGCGGCACCGAAAGCCGGCTGCATTTAGAGTCCACTTTCTTCCCGGTTTGATAGATCTAGAAGTTTAACTGAGGCACGGTGTGGGTGTATGCCGGGTGGGTGTGGAGGATAGTATGAGTAATGGGATGAAGAAACTCGACTGGAGCGGCTTGTTTACAGGGTGTCAGCAATTGGCCTGGAAATGGATATGCTCGGGGAGCCTCCGAGTGCGAGAGGTCAGCCTGATCTGAGGGACAAAAGCATAAGTAAGAAAGTGATGGAGTAGCCTGAAGTTTAGAAAAAGTGATGTTTAGAAAGTGTCGCTAGAGGTGTAATTGCAGTGAAAGCCTCGTGTTCTCTCTTGTGAAGGTAAAAGTGGATCACTTCATACTTTGTGTCAGCTTGAGGTACAGCGTGACTCTGCTCACATCATCATCCAGGAACACAGTGCCCTGGTGCTGTGTCGCATTGACATCTCTCTGTAAAGCCTGCAGACTTTTCTTACCAGGTCTCTAATATTCCTCTCTCTGTCACTCCAGTTTTATTTCCTTCTTCTGTTTCTTCCACTCTTTCAAGACGATATTTCATTCATTTTATTGTTGTTTTTTGGTGGGGTTTTTTTTTTTTTGGTGGGGTTTTTTTTTTGTATCCGTATTATTGTTTTTCAGGTCCAGTTTTTTTTCCCCGGTTGCACTGTTTTGTCCACCTCCATTATGATTTCAATCATTTCTGCTTTTTTTTTTTTTTTTTTTAGTTCCTTTACTTTTGTTCTGCTTTCCGTCAAACTTCGCTGTGTTCAGAAGATCACTGGGTGCCGGGTAGCTGCACCTATCTCTCAATCTCCATGTTTGTGTGTGATGGATAAAAGGATTACTATAACATTCCAGTAAGATAACGAATCAGGACAACACTGGTCATGTGACACTGGAAGTTTCCACTACTTTGTTGTAAACATCATGAATCTTTCAGCTGAGAGACAGAGAGAGAGAAAGAGAGAGAGAGAGAGAGAGTGACAGACCGGAAAATTTAGGGAGACAGGCATTGAGGGACAAAGAGTAATGAGGAGGAGGAGGGACAGACAGACCACGTCAGACGCTTTAGCTGGTCGGCCCATCTTTAGTCTGAGCCCATGCTGACCCTGGATTAAATAACGCAGACGGTCTTGTGACTGTGATTGTTTTGAGACTGAAGATAAAGCATAGTTCAGATTGTCTTGCGATAATGGCTGATGTTGTGGCTGTATGAAATGAACCAGATTGTTATCTGATAGGCGTAGGGTGGTTTTTTTTTTTTTCCTTCACGCTTAAAGGTCAAAATACTTTAATGGTCAGTTGTGTAATTTCGTATTAGATACACTTTAGTATTATTGCCACAGTAGGACAATAGGGTTACTATGAAGCTGTAACAGTAGTACTTCTGTCCAGTATTTATTACCAGTTTATGTTGTGTCAACTCAGATTTAAATGGTTAGAATTTGAAGTGTGGAGCTCAGTGCCGGTACTGTTCTATCACGTTGAATAGCTAGAGCCAGATGGAGTTATGCATTTTTCTTTTCTTTTTTTTTTTCTTTTCCCTGATCTATAGAGTTGGCATTCTGTTCATTCACTATAGTAACGAGCATGACCTGTTGTTTGTGAGTGGCTTGCTGGGTGACATCATTTCAAGTTCACAGCTTGTTTTCGTTTTAATGCGAACGTGTGCATGTGTTTGCGAGAGAGAATGTGAGAGTGTTAGCATTACAATAAGGCTGCGCCGAGCCAGACAGGGTGAGAGAGCTGGTGAAGAGGCAGACGGCGAAAGAAAGGCCAGCCAATTGTAATGGAAATGTTGCACTTTTTCATATTGAGGGCTGGGTCATGTTCAGATTTTATTACGCTTAAGGGCTCCGTCTCTTGAGCAGGCTTTGTTTCTTTGGCCCTAAATTCAATCCCATATGATGGCATTTGTGTGCAGTGCTACTGTTGAAATCTTCAGGAGACCCGAAGAAGCAGCTAGTGGCAGATGCGACTGACAGGAACATCTCTCATCAGCAAAGCTACTTTCTTGTGGAAAAAAAAAAAAAAAAAAATAGAAAAGAAATTTGATCAAAAATGGACTCCATCAAACATTCCGGCAAACGAGGCCCAGGGGGCGCATTTAGGCTCTCATGCCTTGCAGAAGCTTTATGTAGACAGTGATGGACATGTGTTGTTTTCTAAATACAGTGGTACCTCAGAACTCGAACTCAATCCGTTCCAAGCTCGGGTTTGAATCCTAAAAAGTTCGAGTTCTGATCAAATTTTCCCCATATGAAATAATGGAAAACCAATTAATTGGTTCCCGGCCCCAAAAAATTACACATTACACCGAAATATATTTGTTTTAGCATTTAAATACAAAATGAACAGGATAAAACAAGAAGAGCACATACTAAACACATCTAAGCAAAACAGTAATTTGTAAAGTGTTTATTTTTATTATTACTCTGTATTCGTTAATTTGTTCATAAATCGCAGACTTTTAGGTTATAACATTTGTACAACTATTGCTTAACTTTTTGGTGAGCAATGGCTACCAAAATGATGTAAAGTATAGTGTATTATCTGATATTTTCAATAAAAAAAGCACTATCACCAACAAATGATGCACCATCACAGTGAATACGAGGCTGAGACTGAAGCGTTACCCTTTGTTTCCACTGAGAGACAGCTGAGTGCCGCGTGACTCTTTTCCCTGCGCTATGGGTAGAAAAAGGGTCAAAACCACAGAGCATAAACAGACACTAATCAAGGCTTGGCAATAGCGCGTGGAATGCAGTCTTAAAGCTTCACACCATGGTGTGCCTGAGTGAGTCTCTTTAAAGTCTGCTCGGGAATGGTATGAGAACATGCGGCAGATTGTTCTTGGAGCGGAGCGCGTCCTCCTGACTGCACCGCTATCGTGGATCCCCAAAACGGGTGTGTTATAAGGGCGCTCCACATGGATGGATTCATGACACGTACAAGTTATCTTAGGTCCACGGTTCATCTTCTGAGATTCAGATCGAGTTCTAGGTCTTTTTTCTTTAGAACTGGTTGGTTCGACTCTTAAGAAATTTGAGTTCTAATGAGCTCGAGTACTGAGGTACCACTGTATAAAGTTTCAGGACACCTAGCTTCTACTAAGTTTTGAAACTTAAACTGTCAGGATCCCTGATGGGTGCAGACTTGTGTCCCTCACTTTCATAAATACATCCTGTTCCTTTCCTATTTCTGTCACTATAGTTACCGAACAACTTGTAGTAGTTATTAGATAATGTGCAGAATTATAAGATGGGACTTAAAGAGAGTAATGAAGAAAATTGTAGTTGAAATACTTAATACAAGAAGTTAGGAGTTAACAGGTATGTTAAAAAGCTTCTTGTATTTACTTCTTGTGCTCCAGATATCGAGACCTGGTGGACACCACACTGACACATGGGAGGAAGATGTCCGCTGAGGAAAAATGCCGGCATGTTCTCCAGCACTGCAAGCTGCAGGGATGGCAGGTGAATGAGTACAATTTCTGCACACCTGAGTCAGCACGCTCATGGGTTACTAACTCCACCAAGGAGGTTAAATTCTCTGTGCACTTTGTTTGTCTGTCTCTCTGTTTGTATGCTTGTCTGGCTTTAAGCAGGATTGCACAAAACCTACCCACCAATTTCCATGAAACTTTGTGACAGGTTGTAGCATGGGCCAAGGAAGAACCCTTAAAATTTTGGATTAGATGAGGCTGCTCCAGAGTTAAAGTTGCTTGCTAAAGTTGCAAGATACTGCATTTGGCCTTGGGGGAAGTCTGTGCTCAGCAGTGCTGTACATCTTAAAATCCAGTCGATGGCAGTAATGCACAGTTGTCACAAAACATAGCCAATGTAGAAATACGAGGACTCCATTGGAAATATATCCAGATGTATAAAATGGTCACGGTTGCAGATTTGCATATCGTTGAAGAGTCGACTGTTGTCCTTGGCTTAGGTCTGCACTCTTCGAGTTCCCTTAAAGTTTTTCGAATTTTAAAATGTGTCTATCTCGCTCTCAGTTGGGAAGCAGCAAAGTGTTCCTGAGGTACTGGCAAGCTGACCACCTGAATGACCGCTGCCATCAACTGCATAAGAAGATAGTCACGTGCCAGAAGGGTAATTACACCATCCTGTAGTACTTTATTCTTCATTGTATTTTGATGGCTAAAATGTATGATTGTGTACATGTATGCGACAGTGGCACGTGGCTGGCTGGTGAGGCACCGTGTGCATGGCAAGCTGAGCTATCAGCAAAGAGAGCAGTGCAATATTCAGCGGTTCCTGCAGGGGGCAGAAGACTTGGGCTTGCGCGCTTACGATAGCCTGGTCATTCAGAACGCAGCAGATATCGCACGAGAGAACGATCGTCTGAGGGGTCACGTCATTACACCACCACTGGGGGAGAGACCTGAACCTGTGGGAACGGAGGACGACTCACCCAGGAGGTGAACCACTGTTTAAGTGCCTAAATATCTAGGACATCTGTAAATCGGAGAGAATATTTTTCTTTATATTCCCAATATTCCCGATGTCCTCTATAGCAGTAAATTCTTTCCTACCTATTGTTCCAGTACTGTTAGAGTACTTTAGATGATACGTTATACTACCAAAATCTTCGACAAGAAATATTTCACTGCTGACACTTCAAATACCGTTTAGGTCATAGAACAGTATTAACCCCTTAAAGCTACAGCTTAGACTTATAGCTATTTACAGTATATAAATACATATCAGTCAGTAACTGTTATGAATAATTTGGCATGTACAGCAGTGGTCCCCAACCTTTTTTGTACCGGGGACCACTTTCACGTAGGGCAAGTTTTCCACGGACCAGGGGGGGTGGGGGGTGTTGCATTGAAAGAGGACAGACTGGGGGGGTTCTCCCCGGCAGCAGCAGCTTAAACCGCTACGTTCTCTGAGTCATGTGCAGTGGTGCGACGAGAGTGGAATTTTTCAAAATAAGATACCCAGGAAACTAATGAAAATAAAATAACAAAAAATTTCAGGAAGGTTATTATTGTTTCGCTGCCCGTTACCAAAAGACCCACGGACCGGTACCGGTTCACGGCCTGGTGGTTGGGGAACCCTGATGTACAGTTTATATTATTCAATCTCTCATTTGTTTGTATTTCTTTTTAAGTGACCTTATTAATCTCAGGCACTAACATATGTCGGCTAAAAATCTCCGCATTTGTTAAAGGGTGGGGTACGGACGACTGAAATAAATATAAATATTAGGATTGTACATCACAAATCTACACAAAATGTCCCATAGTATTGAAGTGAAACGAAAATGGATATGGTTTGCAAAACTATTTACAAATAAATGTATATGTAAAAGTAGTGACTGTGCAAGTGTTCAACCCCATTACTATGAAACCCCTGTATTAGTCCTGGTGTAACCAGTTGCCATCGGGAGTCCACCTGTGTGCAAATTAAAACACCTGTTCCTGGAATACAGCAGCGTAAATTCAAAACACTCTCAGGTCCAAAGGTATTTTGCATTTAAAACAGTATTTCAAACTGTGAACATCCTGCAGAGCACTGTTATGCCCATTATTGAAAATTGGAAAGAAAATTATATTGGAAATATTGGAAACAACCGTGATTCCACCTGGAGGAGGCCATCCACCAAATATTAGAGAGAAGTTTTGATTTTATTTTTTTTAAAAATGTAAGTAAGGACTACAGTGGTGATGTTAAAAGGGACCGACGTGACAAAACAAGGATAGAAGACAGTATTTAAAGCACATATCACAACTTAGACCTAGTAGTTTGTGTGTGTATGGGTCTTAATAATAATAATAACACCGGGTGATAGAGGGTCCCCAGCCTGTTCCAGTGGCAGAGTAAAATTGACAGTGAATGGACCGCGTCCTCACAGCGATGACTACAGCAGCGGAGCCCAAACAGAGCCCACCAACCCCACCCTCCAGCAGAGAAACAACCAAGGAGCCGAAATTAACTCTGTAGCTGAAAAAGCTACAGAGATCCACAGATCAGATGGGAGTTTGGAGGTTGTGTTCTTTGGTTTGGGGTCTTTAAGACGTTGGGCTGCTGATCGGAAGGTTAGGAGTTCAAATCCAAGCACTGCCAAGCTGCCACTGCTGGGCCCTTAACCTCAAAAATGCTCAGTTGTATAAATGAGATAAAAATGGATAAGGGCATCTGCCAAATAACGGAAATGTAATGTAATGGGAGACCAAAGTTGAACTTTCTGGCCTTTCTGGCCATGGCCTTGCTCATGTCCCTGAGAACACCAGCCTTACAGTTAGGCCCCCACTGACTGCTGTGAAAGCCTTCAATCTTTTAAGAAGTCTTTCCACTAGATATTGGAGCATGGCTGTGGGGATTTGTGCACATTCAGCTACAAGAGCAATCATGAGATTGGGCACTGACATTAGACGAGGAGGCCTGGTGCAGTCCACGTCCCAGATCATTCCAGATGTCTCCAGTGGGGTTGAGGTCAAGGCTCTGTGCAGGCCACTTGAGTTCTTCCACACCAACCTTGGCAAACCATATCCCTATGGACCATACATTGTGCACTGGGACGTTGTCATGCTGGGACAGGTTTGCATCCCTTTAGCTCTACTAAAGTGAAATCTTTATGCTGCAGCATACAGTAACATTCTAGACAGTTTCAACTGTGCTTTCAACTTAGTGGCAGCAGTTTGGGGAGGAACCACATGTGAGTGTGATGGTCAGGTGCCATAGAGTATATTTAGATCTTAGTGGAGAACAAATGCCCCATAGTAGTAGGAATATATGACGAGTTTAGCCTTGTTGGCACTTTTTATCTGGTAAATCCTGAAGAAATCCTAGAGTTAAGTTTAGAAAGAGTAATATTTGCCTCCACGAAAACACAGTCGATCAAAGTAGGTGTAAACCCACACATTTTGCTTACCACCTTGTCGGTTAAAGGTGAACCTCAAAGTTGGTTATCAAGCATGTCATCATCACCGAATCACTTCCATCGTTAAAGAAAAGGTGTCAGCATAGACAACCGAATACACACAAAGTGGTTCGTCACAACGGAGGACAACTCACAACCTATCTACTTTTACAGAGATGTAATTTTTCTTAACCTTCAGCTTGTCATGGATTTGCCCCTTGCTCCAGGCAGAGCATGTGCTTTGTGAACTCCATTTCCCATGAGCACTTGCACTCAACCAACATGGCCAACACACTCCTGGGCTCTGGGTCACATGACTGCTGATTGGATGCAGGTGCATTCAGTCAACACACCCACGCGTGCGTGAACACACACACACACACACACTACTTAAAGACTCCCAGTTTGCTCTTTAGCTTATGAGGCATTAGTCTAGCGCTTGTTTGGCCACTGTTGGCAAGCCTTGTTGGTTTGATTGGCACTCGGGGATTTTGACATTGCTTTCTGAGTCTTGGCTTTCTCTTTCTGCTTTGCCTGCTGATCGCCTGAGCCCTGTTTGTGTTTTGACTATGAGTTTGCCTACCGATTTCGTACCTTTGCCTGATTCCTTTAATAAATAGACTGAACTGCACATGCATCCTGTCTCACTTGGCCTACATGACACAGCTCCAGGAAGTACATTGGGACTAAAGAAGGCACTAAACACATGCAATACTTTCAGTCGCTTTATTTCTCATTCTTGCTGTATCATCGTGATGACTAAAGCTCCTGACACCCAGTTTGGGAAATCTATTTACGGTATTAAATCCCTACAACCCCCCACAAGAGACTGAACATACAGCTCTCAGGATCCTCTTCCCCAGGGACCAACAGATGGAGGTCCCAGATTAAAGGACAAAAATCAGTGTGCATATCATGCTAAGAAAAGCTGCTTAGAGTTTAATCAACAGATAAGCTATTTAGGCATCCGTCCACTGCTATCAGGTTCCACGGGACGTTCGGTGTCCCTCGTTTTAAATATATGTCCTGCATTGACTAAAAGGCTCTCACTAGCCAAACGGAGTCCCAGCACGTCCCAGTATTGATTTTATTAGTGCTAATTTAGCATGTCGATCACCTTGTGTGTCTGTCTTACACTGATATAGGCTATGTGTCTGTGCTGGAAAAAACAAACGGAGACACCAAATGTTTTAAAAAGAGATCGAATTAACTGCGCATGTTTGTATCTTTCTCGCAGGCCTGCGGAGAAAAGTGGGAGGGTGAACGACGCTGTAGGCCGTGCCGGGGGCCGTCCTATTAGGCACTTCCGTTCCAGTTCTGTGCCTATCCCCCTAGTCATAGACAACTTGGTACATTCCAGCATCGGGACATCAATCAAACCGGCCTTTCAGTCTGTAAGTCACAGCAGTGAAGAGGGGGGTAGTGGAGGACTCTCGTCACCACGGAAACAGCCACCTCCCAAACCAAAACGGGACCCTAACACGCGCTTGAGTGCATCCTATGAAGCAGTGAGTGCTGGCCTAAGCATCGCTCCTAAGGACGGTCCTGCTGAGGGCCAAGTCTCACCCACAGGAAGTCCCCCGAAAACCCAGCTATCCCCTAGTGACCGTACGTACAGAATCCTCACACTGCAATTTACAGGACCATGCACCAGCTTGGTGTGTAATAACTAATTAATGATTTAGTATACTCCATCTATGGGGCCACACCTCGATGAGTAGCTGGAAAACAAATGGTTTTCTGCATGACTGCTATGTCCTGTGTATGACAGTTTTATTTTTAATCCATTTTAAAAGTAAAAAAAAAAAAAACTACTGTTAAAATAATAATAATAATAATAATAATAAAAAACATTAAAGTGATTTTTAATATTCATCTTGTTACTGCCAGGTCAGAAATGTTGACGTTACCTTTTACAGCTGCAGCTCTGTAAAATAAAAACAGATCGTCTCAGGTGATAGGGTGGCTGTTGCTTAGTAGTCAGCAGGACATGAGGGTCAATTAAGAGGTCGCTGATCTTTGGTGCTTCGTGTTAACGTTTCTCCCCCATTCTGTTGTGTGTCCACAGCTCTGGCTAAACCACGTCCTCACAGCGACGATTACAGCACCATGAAGAAGATCCCCCCTCCCAAGCCCAAACGGAGCCCCAACACCAAGCTCACAGGCTCCTACGAGGAGATCTCATCTGCTCCTGCTCCTGTGCGCCCTACAGACATGAAGTTGGCATGTCTGGCACGCGGCGGACAGTTTATGGGCCTTGTTCAGCGTGCAGCCTCTGATGACGGACCTCACTTGGCCACGTTGAGCGTGCAGCAAGGCCGAGATGACGAGGACGTCTACATCGAGATGGTGAGCACCTGCAGGGCTCTGAGCATGGCGAACTCTCGCAGTCCAGAGCAGAATGAGGCTGTTTACGAGGAAATGAAGTACTACCCACATGAAGAGGGTGGAGCTGTTCCCCAGGTGGGGAAACCTGAAGTGTGTGACTCTGCCCCTTTCACGTGTAGTATTCCAAAGCTGCCACAGAGTCTAGAGCTCAAGAGACCCGTAGCCCTCATTGAGCATCCGAACATGCTGATAGGACGCCAGCAGAGCTGGGATGGTGATAAAAGGAGTGAAAAAACGAAAAAAGATGGGACGGCATGCGACATTCCGGCTCCTTTCCCCAACCTCCTACCGCATAGGCCTCCTCTGTTGGTGTTTCCTCCATCTCCAGTCACATGCTCTCCAGCCTCGGACGAGTCCCCCCTCACCCCTCTTGAAGTAAAGAAGCTGCCCGTGTTTGAGACTAACCTCAACTACTCCAGCCAAGATGGCGGCAGCCCACTTTCACCCCAGTATAGTCGCCAGAGAGCTGACTCCTCCCCTAGTCTTTCCGTATTAATACCGGACAAATCTACTCCGCCATTGACTCCACCCCCTCCCGCAGCTCCTCCTCCACCATATCGCCCTCCGTCGCACTTCCCCTTCCCCCCTGAAGCAAACTTCCTGGTCCTGAGCCGTGCTAGTGCAGACTCCAAAATGACTCATAAAGGAGGGCACAGTTTAGCAGAGACACCCCCAGGCAGTGCCAAGCCTCCCTACTCACCAGTGAAGTCTTCTCGGCCAGAGCCACGGCGAGCACACTCGTGTTCATCTTCACCGCTGCTGTTCAACCCAGCCAATGGGAGGGCCCTCACAAGTCCCCTGGATGAGCTAAATACGCTGTTCAGTTCAGGACGCAGCCTGCTCCGCAAGTCCACAACCGGGAGGAAGATTAGAGATAGTGGTGAGTGTGTGTATGTGTGTAAATGTGCTCAGTGTTGGGCCATTTAAGGTTTTGTCTTCAGATACAGGAAGAAAGTAGCGGAACTATAAGTAGTGGTACAGATGGAAACTCCTGGGAAGATACTGAAGGATGTTTTTATATTAAATCAAATTATGTTTGGTTCCAAAACAAGTGTTTCACGCCTTTTATTGTGAGCCAGGCCTCGCAACATCAAGAAGAGTCAAGGCATGAATGAAAAAACAATAGAAAACCTTTGTTGTGAAAGCTATAATGCTTTGGGAAAAACCAGACAAGTCAGTGCGTGTAAATGCAGCAGGTCATGGCTTGGATGTGTGCTTCATCTCCCATGGGAGGCTGCTCTTATTATACCGAAGGACCTCTGTCCAAACCTTACCATCAAACAGGGCATGAGCACTGGCCTGCTACTTCCCCTGCTACGGCCCGTGCACACATTCAAAGAATCCTAAATGCCAGTGGTGCGAGTCTTGCTCACTTTGGGTCGTAGTTACGATGTATGAATTAAAACTGATCATTTTATATCCTTTTTATCATTAAAAAAATCCACATGCACCAGACTGTTTTCCCGGTGACCTAGCACCTAGTAAGTGGGTGTGTAGTAGGAGGGGTACAAGTGCCTGTTGTCAAGCTGCACTGAACCCACACTGTCCTCTTTCCCCACTTAACCTTTGTATTCAGATATAGATCTCTTAACCCCATGCGTACCCATCATATGGATTTATGAGCATCGGTTCACCATGACCCTGATCATGCCTCGGCTTCCCCCTCTGTGTGCATGCTCGTGATGTGTGTATGAATGTATGTATGTGTGTGTGAATAGTCAAGACCAAAATGTCCTGAACCAAAAAAAAACCCCAGAGGCAAGCTACCTCCTAATGGCACAGAAAAGCTAAAAGAATGAACGAATGAATGAATAAATAAATAAATTTAACAGTCTTTTTGGATGTTGAAGTTGGGGCTAGATTTAGGACTAGATGTAAAACATGTATAACTGGTACAACATCAGGACTCCATTGGGGTTAAGTGGCGGCGCTAAATGATACATCAGTGATTGTCGAAAAAAAGACGAAGCAGTCGGATATAAACGCCGACCGTCTTATTAATGTTCACATTTTAAAAGACAAATGTGATCCAGGCAGCAAGTTGAAGACCATAAATATATGCGATTAAATGGGCGTAGGAGATGGACAGCCAGTGAAGAGCAACATGAAAGCAAAGTAACAGGTAGAGAAGCTTGGATTCGTACACCCCCCCAAAGTGGCATGCTCTCACAATGGGAATAAAAGCCTATTGCTAATTAGTCACAGGTGCGCTAATGAGCTAGCATGATGAAGTGGAGCGATCGGGGGGGGGGGAACCCAGCTAGGAGGGAAACTGTGTGCTAAACTGAGCCTTTCTTCAAGTGGTGTGTAACTAATGGCTCATCCTTGATCATACTATCATGATCGCGCACCATGAATAAACCCTTATTCGTCTACGCCTTTCATTTTTCAGGTGTTTAAAGATACACGGCCCCACGCACTCCTGCACACTTTTCATGAAACATTGATTTGATAGGCCATTATTTCTGCTCTGTGCACTGGGCATGTCAAATTACTTAAAGATTTAGGATTGAATGCATTTTTAAATGAATGAGCCTATAATTTTATATTGCTACAGACAGAAGGAATAGTAGCAGTAGAGGCAGTATGGGCAGTATAGCAGGCAGTATGAGCATTTGATCATAATCTTTATCGTTTTGGATTTGTTTAATCTGTTCGTATGTAGTACTACTGTAGTGTTTCTAGTCTGCCATCTTTAACTCCTCTTTCCTTAGAAGTTATTAGTATTAATATTGATAATGATGAACTAAAAATCTACTAATCTTTTGGAGATCAGTAATGTTATATATAGATAGTAGTAGTCACAGCAGTAAAGATAATAATAATAATAATAATAATAATAATAATAATAATAATAATAATAATAATAATAATACTCGTGCGGCACGGTGGCTGAGTGGTTAGCACTGTCGCCTCACAGCAAGAAGGTCCTGGGTTCGAGCCCCGGGTTCGGCATG
>JAQMCW010000034.1:9158451-9168871 GCA_030068335.1 Chrysichthys cranchii
CATCCCTTTTATAGCTAATCATGTTACACACCTGATATCAATTAACTTAATTAGTTGCTAGATGTTCTCCCAGCTGATCCTTTTTAAACTTTCTTGCTTTTTCAGCCATTTTTTTTGCGCCCCTGCCCACTTTTTTGGGCCCTGTAACAGGCATCAAATTTGAAATGTGCTCATTTAGTGGATAAAGGTGTACAATTTCCCAGTTTGAACATTTATTATGTCATCTATGTTCTGTTGTAAATAAAATATTGGCTCGTGTAATTCAAAAGTCTTTTAGTTTTCATTTTACTCAACTTTAAAGAACGTCCCAGCTTTTCTGGAATTCGGGTTGTACGTCGTGTTCAGAGATATCAAAATTATATCAGCATGATCATTTAGATTTTTTTCTCCAATATCAATATATTAATGTTTGACCTGGAACACTGACACTTCTTTTCTACACGTATAACTAATATTTTCTTTTGTCCTAAGAAATAACGTAAACACATCTGCAATGGCCGTGTTGTGTCAGCACACGTTATCCCATTTGTGCATTCTAAATCTTTATCACTGCCGTATGTGAGAACAATGTGGAGGCTATACTGTAACATCTGGGGCCTGGGATTACATGACACATACGAAGTGAAGGGTGTCATAAATTGCATGTGGTTGATGGCCAGCTCAACGGATCAACACCTAAATCATCCCAAGCAAATGTTCCATGTTTCCTGGCTAAGAGATTTAGATATTCAGCCATGACATTTATGATATGCTTTCAGCTGCACAGCCACCATTGAACTGTCACGTGTGCGGAAAGAAACGGGTATTGTTATCGAAATACTCGAAGCCTGTTGGATTAGGCCTCGGACAATTACGGAAATGTGATAAGAGCCATGATTGTGGACAATCATTCTGCTAACCCTTGAAGTGGAGTATGTTTGATATTTTTACATGCGGATATGTCTGTTTGCTGGCAGTCCTGTGCCCTTTTTTCCCCCCAGATTTTTCAGGGTCGTAATTGTTTAAACCGACTACATGTCTACGCATCACAATGACATAATCTATTGAGTGTACATGTGGAGAGCCTGGGTTATGCTGATACAACACTCCCCTTGCTAAAAACTAAGAAACAAGCAGGACTGTCTTATCCTTCTGTATGTACAGTATGTGTGAGGGAGAAAGATTTCCAGCAGTTAGTCTCGCCATATAATGTCGTCCCCCATGCCATGGCCATCACATTATGCAAGATCTGCCAAGCCATAATGATTTATGAATATGTATACTTTATAGGTCAGCTTGGTCTCCCTGGCACTTAGGTGTAGTAAACCCACATGAGCCACTTGTCATTGAATATAAGACATCAGCTGAGCAGTTGTCATTAGGTGTAAGTGCTGTAGCTTCCCTGAGTGGAGAGGCGATATTGTCTCTTGGGCTCAGTGACACCATATGAGCCTTAACAGAGAATAAGAGAGGGGTGTTTATCTAGCAAAAGAAGAAGAAACTGTCTGAAACCAGTCTACCATTTTTTAATTTTGGTGAGGTCACAGTGTTCTGCTTTGTATTTATTCAAGCTAAAGGCCAAGTCTTCTACCTTCCACGTGAAAGTTTTTTTTCTTTTTTTTTTTTTTACACATGCCAAAGCTGATGAGGATGTGTATTGAGCGCGTCACCAGTGATATCGAACCCCTTCCTGCTTCTAGGAACATTTGGTGCCACAGGTTCTTCAGTTACCAGCTCCCGTTCAACCCCTCAGTCCCCTTGCTCGGGCACATGATATACTATTGGTCACATGACTGCCTGGAAAGGAAGTGAGCAGCGCTATAAAGCTGGAGCCATGGCCATAAAAGCCATCTTCAACAATAAACAGGCCATACACATACACCTGTCTCCTGCACTTTAAATAAAGTTTTAATTATTCAAGTGGCAAATGAAATATTCACAGGTACAGAATCTCCACTACAGAGGTAAGAGAGCTAAACCCGAGAGCTCTGAAATCGGACACCCCTTTTACTAAGCTACATAAACTGGGGTGCATAGACTTATTCCTTTACCGCTAAAGCTCAGAGCTGGTAATTTTACACTTGCTTTTTTACTCGGCTGTCTGTGCCAAGTACAAAGAAACACGGACCACCTAGACAACCAGATAGACTATAATGGTATTCCAAACGTTCAGCTGGGAGAACATTTCAAAATCACATCGAGCAATTAAATGACATTGATGATGATGATGATGATACAAAACACCCATTTATGCTGCATTATGAAAAACAGTTCCCAAGTCTTTTCTGAACCTTTACTGTACCTACAGCAGGCTGTTCATTTCTCATAGTGCCTGAATGGATAAAAGCCAGATGGCTACAGAGATATGCCCTCTCCATTACTCAACCCTAACCTCAACAGAGGTCGACTCCAGAAGGACACTCGAGCCCTTAATGTCCTTATGGCACTCGGAAGCAGGAAATGGCCTTTTAATGCAGACGTCTTCTCCCTTGCGCTGGCACATGTATGCATCATGTTTCAGTAGCCAGCCTGGGCCACATGGCTCTATTTGTACACCACATCCGCTCACTATCGATCTGCAAAAATCATCCTTATTGCTGCTATTATTATTATTATTATTATTATTATTATTATTATTAATGTTAATAATAATAATAATACTAATAATAATAATTAATTTTTGTTATGTGGCAGGTGCATGTTGTCAATGGGGGAACGCACTGTGTTCAAGTAATCTAAAAGACAAGCCCTTCAGGGAGCAGGGACTTGTTTCCACTCACCTCTTTGACTAATCGAGGAGTCTTGTGCTGCCTGAGGAGTCGTCTGTTATGACAGGTTGCAAAGTTGACCTTCTCCGCAGCGAACGTTCGGTGGACTGCAAATACCTCCAGCGTGTCTGACATTTTTTAAGTGATGTTTTGCGCATTAAATGGATCATCTTTTTTGTTTGTTTTGTTTCATCCACCACTCTGTATACTAGGAACAACACAAAGTCAAGTATAACTTCAGCACTTGCAACAGCCATGGCTTTAATAATGACCCAGTTGACTGGATATGTTTCATGTAGGTGTTATGTCAATGTCTCTTAGTGTTTCTAAACTGCTTGATTTCCTCTTGTCCTCTGAAGCCTGTGTGTCTTTTTCTCTCTTTCTCCTCTCTTCCAGAGGGGGCACCTCAACTTCTCTCCCTTTGGTGCAGGGGCCGCGCTCTAGCCTGGGCATGGCCATAGTGTCTGTGTAGGGACGGGGTGAGTCTGCTCTAACAGCTGGCACTTCCTTTAGCTCCACTTTGCCCTGGCCGTCTTCCACTTTTCATTTTTAATTTTTACCTTTTCTTTTCGATAGGAAACTGCAGCTCTGCACTCTCACAACTATTTTGTTGATGGCCGTGTAAAGGTCATTTGTATCGCTATTAACTTGGGTATATTGTACAGTGGCGTGTTCCTGGGAAAAACTACACATTTGCCACTTAGAAGGACACAGCAAGCACTTTTTTCCCCCCCTTGGATGTAACTTTAACAACCAAACGCTGAGACTGTGACAGATGAACGATTTGATAGATTGTTATAAATGTCTGCAAAAACCTGCTGTCTCTTTGACGAGCATCATTATTTCCGTAGTTAAATTATAAATTAGCCTTTTGCTTAATACCTTTGGAGCAAATACTTGTCTTTTCAAAACAGCACACTTGTGCAAAGCCCGTGCTCCTGTCAGTGGAATAAAAAACCAACTGAGCTGCAGTTTTTTACTCCACTACCTCCATTCCTGCTGCTGTTTTCTCTTTCGTTGCTGACTCACTCCAGCCTTCATTCAGTCAATCCCTTCTTTCACCCCTGGGTTGTGTTTTTTTTTTTCTTCTTCTTTTTTTCTTTTATTTATTTATTTATTTATTTGTGACTGAGACAGAGCTTCTTTATAGAATTTGTGCAGATTTGCTCAGATGTTTTTTGTTGCCTGCTGAATCATGCCTTATGTTGTTAGAGACTTCATCTGCGCCCGGACTGAGCCTCCAAATATTTAAATAACCACAAATAAAGGTCCCGCACTGCCAGGTGCATTGTAGTGGCTCTGTGGAGAACAGCGAACAAAAGCCCAAGCACAAGAGTGTACAGAGTCAATACTTCGTTCGTAGTGTGCAGCGTTCGGTATCTATATAGTACCTGCTGAGACGTGTGGTAAGAGTTGTGTTATATGAAATACTGACATTCCCATAGTCATGCAGGGCTCTAGCTAGTGTCAGTGATCCTGTCACTGTTTCAGTGGTGTCCAGATCAGAGAGCTCATCCGACAGCTCACATACACCACCTGAGATGGTTTTTATGTAGAGGCTTGGAGGAATCAAATGCTCACCTGATAGCAGAGGAAAGATTTATACAGCTGGTGAGAAGTAGCTGCAACAAAACTGGCCTTATTCTCTTCTCCCACCTGTGTCCTGTATATCCTTCCCATCTGCAGTGAACACTTTACCTACTTTGTCCTCAGCTGTTCAAGAAACATAATGTTCAGACTGTTCCTGTCCTGGACTTACTAAGGTGAACTCGGTCACCAAGCACTGCTGTAGCCTGGATTGTCACGTGAAAGCAAGACCTCCTTCCAGGTTCGTGCCGCTGAACAGCGAAACAGAATAAGAGCTCTCAGGTGAACTGGTAATGCTCTTCAGACTCCAGGCTTGCCAGGAACATAAGGAGAGGGGAATAAGCTGAAAGCAGAGAGACCTTACTAATCTGCCGTTATCTATGGCGACACGGAAAGTAAATCAGACCCCCCCCTCCCCCCCGAAGGAGGAGTGTGCGACTCTGTAGAAATATGCCAGGATTGAATGGCCTTATTTCTCTGCTTGCTTCTGTGGTCATTAAATATCATCAGGAGTGCATTTGAGGACAATCAGATGCCAGTTTCCAAGCGACCCGATACTTACTCGTGGGAACAGACTCCTACCTGCAGGGAAATCCTGTGAATGCTCTCTCCTACATTTTACAGAACGTGCTCAAAAAGAACTATGAGAATAAATTCATATTACTCACACAAATCATTTGTAGACACACACACATCACACACATTATATTTGCATTACATTTAGAAAAATGGATAGAAGATCCGTATAGAAAAAAGTCTAGGCTAGGCTTGTGTACGACATACATAGAGAACCTAAAATATAAGTACAGGCTACAGTAGTATAGTATACAGCACGTTACAGTACTCGCTCGCTATAAATGTGATGTTTCTACGTATTCGACACAAGATTCACCTCGCTATATGCTCGCAAATGTTTTCTTTATGTGTTTAATTGTGTCTAGAATGGGTTTAAAGTGTGTGGGAGGATCATTTAGGGCTTAACCTATTTCAAAACAACATTTGTATGCAGCGTCCGTGTATCGCGGATTTTCTTCCATCGAAAGTTTTGGAACAGAAGACGAGGGACTACTGTAATTGCTTTATGTTTGTAGACATTTAGTTGGTCCGCACAAGGAAATCTTTTATTTAAAACAAACCAAAAAAATAATAAATAAATAAATAAATAAATAAATTAAAAAAAACAACTTGTTTACTGAGATTAAGTTTAGGATTAGCTTTAAGCGTAGACACCTTTAATTAGCTGCAATAATCATAATAATAATGCCAGTCAAAGGTCCTCACAAGGCTAATAAGAAAAACATGACTGTATGTGGATCTCTGCATGTCAGAAAGGCAAACGTTGTACCTTGGTTAGCTGTAAAAACGCTCGCTTTTGAATAGATTATATATATATATTTGGCTACTCTTGCCATCATACTGCATTTCCGAATGAGCATAATAAATAGGCCTGTATATTTCCCGAAAAAGCTTTCTACAGTGGCGTTTAAAACATTCTGATGGAAGATTAAAGGGAAGGCTGAGATACCAAGGGAATAAAGAATGATATTGTTCATTCACCCTTTTTTCTGACATTTGACACGTGGAAGGGTTGGTAATTCAACACACCAGCCGCTTTCTCGTATCCCGGTTTCTGCTCAGCTGTTTCCCGCATGCTTTTCTCAGAATATAGCCCTACGCATTAATTGAGTCTTAAAAAAAACCCCAGTAATCTAGTTTTTGTGATGTTTCCCCATGTAAACATCCTAAGTGATATAAATGATAGAGATGTTGATGCTTTGCCATGCATGCGAGTACGAAGCTTTAAAGCTTGATGAAGGAAGTGACACACAGGATGCATGATTTAAGAAAACTAATGGATGTTTAGGTGAATATATGGCTAACCTTTGCCTAATGTTGTAGTAATAATGCTCCTTGATTGCCGTGCCCTTTGTCGTACGTTTCGGAATCAGGTTAATAGGTTTGTGGATAATGTAGTCTGGTCATCTCTATGACGCATATATATGATGATAAGGCCAATATGTCCTCCTGACCTTTCCACATGGTGACAGTTGGGGATAAACCTCATCAAGTCCCAGCCCAATATCTCCATAAAAGGAGGATCAAGGTTATACATCAGAGTATTCTCCGTTCTCCTCTGGAAGGATGGAGTATTTTATAACAAACCTCCCGGGCACACTGTGAACAGCCACCCATGGCTGTGCTATTTACATATATATTTTCCCAGTTCAGCACTGAAGCTCTGCTTCTCTTTATTAAAAAAAAAACACACACACACAAAAAAACAGATTTATTGATTTATTCTGTAGACCAGATGAGCAGTTTTCATTCACCAGTCATGTTTGTTATATACTGTATGGATTTGACCTGTAGGTTAGGCAGCGTGCATGTCACTGGTTCGACAGGGGTAGGGACGTTATAAAAAAAAATTTTAAAAAATAAAAAAGACACCCTGTGCCACACCTTGTCATTTCACACACACATCGATCACATTGGAATTGGAAAAAATGGAATATTCCATCAGTATGGTGTCGCTGACCTCGGGACCCCCTGTTGAGTATTCATGAGGTGGGATTAAACGTACCAGTTCGGTTAAATACCGTAACCTACGACTGCTGATTGATGCTCAAGATCTATCTCTTCATCGTGGTACGTTTAGCTAGTCTGTGCGGTAAACAGCGCAGACTTCCTGTTTTTGCTCTGGCGAGGTTGCTGTATAAGAGATGAGAATACAGTGGTACCCCGCTTAACGAACGCCCTACAGAACGAACGTTCCGAATAACGCACGTGAACATTTTTCGCGCCGACTCGGAACGGATTACATGATGTCCCATAGAAGTCTATAGGAAATTGCGTTCCGCAGAGCGAACGCGCCGCTGGAACAGATTGCGTTCGTTATGCGGGGTACCACTGTATATCAGTTTATAGGTGTAAATTATGGATTAGGCTGAGGTAGGGGTGTGTGTTTGTGTGTGAGAGAGAGAGGCTCTTCCAGCTCTCTGTGGGTGTCCTGGACTCCTGGAATACACTATTACTCTGCTGTAATATCAACAATATTTGCTCAGACTGTTTTTACAGATCAGTCCTATGTGCTCACACTGCTCTCATACCATGACTTCCAGTAAGTCATCTCCAAACTGGACAGAATTTTCCAAATGTGGGGGAACTCAATAAACCGGGTGATCCTCCGATTCTTGCACCACGTGGTAACCCTTGACCCAGTAGTTACAGTTATGATTTATCTGCACGTTTACTGCCTTTGAGTGATGGATTTGGATGTCGCGTATGGGCGTGTGACGGGGCCTGGTGTATGTCTCATACATGTGCATTGATGTCAAACAGATGTCAGGACAAGGTTCCGCCTTCGTGGGTAATTCATGTTCAGGTATATGGCAGCTGGGCAGTTTGGGTGAACAAATAGTTTTTACACAGTATGGATGCTACAGGGGAAACGATGGTACACGTGAAAGATGGATTTGCCCTTGTATGAATAATGACGCTAGCTCGTCCCAGTGCCCTGGTCATATATTTCCTAACGGTTTTCTTACATTGGCTTCTTTTTGTTCTCTCTGTTCCGCTTCTTCTCGTGTCCATTGAAATCAAATCCCCATTCTGCCGTGTGCAAAAGCGAGTATCTGGTAAGTATCCTGCGAATGTGTTATTATAAGGGACTTCATTGTGCAAATTTAAGGTAGTGTAATTTATTTTTTAATCCTTTCCTAGGTCGTCCGGCGTTTCTGCGTGTGGGGGGATCAGAAGTCTACTTTTCAGGACTTGTTGAGACGGAGGAGGAGTGTGTGCGATGGTCGGACAGACTGGCAGAATGCCTGGCTCCAGACACATAGCTCACCCACCTTACTGATAAAGCACAAGAGTAATTCGACCAAGAAAACATCACCTTAAAAAAATGGTACCTCTGCTGATCGTGCGTCCTCGAGGAAGGAAACAGGTATAGGACTCTCCTTGTTGTTTCTCTCCTTTTTCTTTCCTAATGAGACACAGGAGAACCTCACATACATCTCTCAGGCCAGGCACCATATAATGTGGAACCCAAAGGACATACTGCCATGTTATGTGTCTCGGTGTCTACAGCAATCAGATTCAAATGCTGCTCTGCATGGAAGACTATATTCAAGCCGCAGCGATTGCGATCGTACATCCCGTCTCGCTGCATTTGCTGTCTGTATTTATATACCGTATTTCAGTGTTGCTACTTCAGATCAAACTGGTGCTGGCTGCTCGTCGTGATTCTGTTGCCTCAGTTTGATAAAAGGTGGCATTGGTGGCCCTGATTAGGGACAACGTGGCATGAAGGGGCTGGGCCGCAGATATTTCTACAGTTTACACGGCGAGTCTCTCTGTGCTGACCTCCTTTGTGAACTGTGTCTTTACTTCAGGTTCAGCGACGCAGCTATGTCTCACACTCTTTCAGGTGCTTCTGAGACCCACCTATAGAGGTCAAGGGCATTAAAAACAGAGTTTGCCAACCCTCGTAGGTTCAGGCAAACTCTCGGTGATATCCCAGGGTGCGCTTTCATCTGACACAAGCACCAGTTTCAGATGCAAAGCACACGTTTAACGGAACGCGTGGAATATTGCAGACACAGTGCCAACGCAGACAGCACACCGAGCAAAACGAAGTGTAAAATATATAACAATACCGAAGTGAAAAAGATATGACGCGGAAAACTACTTTTCCCATGTTTTCTGGCTGACACGAGACAAATTACCGCTGAGTTCATTAAAAGCAAATGTACATGTATGATCTCACCTGAGTTTTAAAAGTTGGACGAAACCTTTAGACAGGAATTCATGCCACCGTGGAGGCACTGACCAGATTACAGCCCAAACAGTGCAGTCTGTAAGTAACTGAACAGGGATGTTGGGTGTTTTGTTTTGTTTTTTTTGGTGTTGCTAATGTTGCCATTCTGGACTTTTATTCATTTCTTCAGTGAAGTACACAGGCATCACCGCTGGCTGCCAGCGGAACGTAATGCAAAACAACAAAAGCTGTCGCTGTGCAGTTACTTGCACTTCACTGTGTCTTGTCTGGTCTCGTCTGGGGCCTCAAGCTGTCGTTCATTTTTAATGAGTGTGAGTAAATACCATCTCAGAAAGATGAAAAACAAATGTTCGATTTTGTAATTTAAACACATGCCTAATGTGTAATGAGACATGACTTTCTGTGTGTTATCTATCCGTCCACATGGACTGGAGGTGTCCAGTATAAATAAATGCAGTTGTAATGTCCAGGATTAGAGATGTGCCACAGCAAATCAGTGAAATCTTTTAAATGTGCTGGCATGGCAACGTCATGTCCACAACGACACTCGATTGGTTTATATAATCCGTAAATACCCGTCATCTTTGTAAGGCTGAAATCTAAACGTTCTGAACGTCGAGCTATTTTTGCTTTGCTTTGCTTTTTTCCTGGTGCTTCATCAGGCCACGTGTTGGTCCAGACCCGGTCACTGACTATAGTAGTGATATTTCATATGTTTCATAAGGACACGATTCCGACGACTCCTTATTTCATCCGTGGTTGGGTCATGAAAACACTTCAGAAATGCACATTTAGGCAGGTTTACTGACTTGACTCAGTTACTGGCCTGTCCGACTGAATGTACAGAATGTAAGAATGTTAAAATAAGCACACTCTCGTACGACCTGTGAGGGGGAGAAAAGAGATCACAACATACGAGAGATGGTTTAATAAGTTGATGTACAAAATTGTGCATTTCCTGGACGCAGATTTGTTCCTAGTTGTAGACTACAAAAGCACTTTCTGTGTAAAAACTGCCACTGATCTTTACATTGCTTTTATGACCAGTCTTAATCAAGAGTTCTGCCACTTGATATCTACACGATGGGATGGATATTATTTGGGGATTGTAAAGGTATTTATAAAATGACTTTGTAAAAGAAAACATTTACGACCTGAGAACATAATTTAACGTGACGTGTACTATCCAGAGTTCTATCCAGGCATGTTTAGTGAGCGATTTAATGAGACAAACATACAGTGGCTTGCAAAAGTATTCGGCCCCCTTGAACTTTTCCACATTTTGTCACATTACAGCCACAAACAT
>JAQMCW010000034.1:9240407-9260944 GCA_030068335.1 Chrysichthys cranchii
CCCCCCCCCCCCCCCCCCCCCCTCCAACCTTGGGAATCTGGACCTAAAGGCATCTTCGATTAGAAATCACCACCAGCTTCATCAATTAAAATACAGCGTCCACATGGTACCCATCCTCAGCCACCTGTCCTGCACATGCCCCCCCCCCCACCCCCTCCCAACCACACGTCCACTTTCTATACACTATGCACTTTAAATCGTATTCTCCAGAGCCTTGATCATGCCACGTATTATACATTATATAAGGAGCTGACACCCATTGTAGAGGATTAAAATAGCGGAAAAACTTTGAACTTGTGGTGACATTTAGCAAGCGCCGACAAGGGGAACCAGAATAAACAAGAACAACAACAAGAACCGTGCTGTGTCCATTTGTCTCGTCATGTTGTTAAGCATGCTGTGTTGTAATTACAGCTAGGCCAAGTTTTACGGTCTTCAACCGAACAACTTTTTTACACATGGATCTTCACATGGATAAAAGCACAGCACTCCACTGCCACTGTTAGCACATATGGAGCTCAAGGGTGCGAGAACGGTGTGTTGGCTTGGACAGACGATCACTTCTACTATGCGGCGTGCGCTTCTTAAATGTCGCTTCTGGTGTGAATATTCAGGGTCCACATAAACGCACTTCCCATGGAAGCCATGCGAAAACACAAGGCGGGCGCATATCTAAAGCGTCTCAAATTCACACCACCCCCCTCTCCACACACACACACACACACACATACCACAAGAAGTCACCAGGCGGTGAACCCGGTGACTCTACCCCTCCCCCAAAAAGCCCTCATTCACACTCACACACAGTCAGCTAGGCTCCAGTTCATTTTATATCACACAGGCTAAAATGATCCAGGAGCCCTCAGCTGCTCTCTCCCTAAACACACACTTGGCCACATATAGCGAGTGTAAGATGTATTCGACGGACACTGTTAACATGCTACTAATTTAATTATCCACGATTCCATAGGAGATGAAACAGGGTGTTAAAAAAAAAAAGTAAAAAAAAAAAAAAAAAATCGAGCCTACGTAACCACATAATGAACATCACATGGGGGTGTGTACATGGGTTTGGTCTGTGTAGATAATATGAGCAGCACTTCGCTATTACACAAGAAAGCTTTCAGCAGGCTCTTGCTCCCCATCCCACATTTCCTCTTTCTCTCTTTGTCAATAAGAGGCACAGAGAGCAGCCCTTCTCCATCACCATGCCATGCTTTCACCCAGGCAGCCAAACTGGCAATTTATAGCCAAAGCAATATTTATGCACGTAACACTAACCGATCACCACACACACCCCGATTTGAAGTGGTAAACGTTAAATAATGCAAAAGGAGCCGGGGTGAAATCCTGAACGTGTTATGTTTTCGACGCATGCTCCAGATGACATTCTGGTGTAAATTTCCAAGCCAAACATTATGCTTCCCATAATGTGCAATCACCTCGCATCTACGAGCATTGTCAGAATCCAAATACGAGTCATATCATGAATGACCCCTGAGCCCGGATGCTTTTCCACCTCGTGACCATCCTGCTCAGAAAAGCAGCACGACAAAAAAAAAAAAGTCGCCAAAGGACGCGCTAAACGTGTCCTATTTCAATTAAACTGACCATGTCGTTAGTGCGAAAAAGGCCGGAATGACGGGCATGCTCGTTTCATAGTCAGGTCACATGCCAGTGCAATTACTTCCACGCACAGCAGCCTGTTGTAAAAGCAAGCTGTAAAGACTCTTTCAACCGCACCAGCACGTGCTGCTCGTTTGACGCTGGAAATGACTTTTTCCTGACTACTGTTGGATTCACGTGCTTAAACCACACACACACACACACACACACACACAGGCCATGAAATGCCTTCCTCATGATGAAGTCTCTCCCAGGAATTAGTACGAGCTTTGTCGACACCACTTTAAAGAGTCGCACAGCTCCTCACGCTGACAGATGACCTACAGCACGCATTCTTTACATCGATGCAGACGCCGACGGCTAATTAAATGATCCTGAGGGAAGAATAAGAAGAAATGTGGAGACTGGTTTGTTTACCAAGAATGGCCTGATTGTGTGTTGGCTACAAAAGAATCTCACACAGTGGTGTTTGTGTGTGTGTGTGTGTGTGTGTGTGTGTGTGTGTGTGTATGTGTGTGTGTACAACACTCACATTCACTCACTAGGACACTACACAAAGCTTCTCGGCAATGTGTTTGCGTAATCCGCCTTACCGGTGCTGCTAAAAGAGAGTAACATTTTAGCAGAACATCCCGGCCTAGTTTAGTGTTTCCGGAGCTCACACACACACACCCCCGCACACAGCATCAGTGTAGCTAAAGCTAATTACCAAAACAATAACAAGCTGGCTGAGAGGAGGGAGGGAGGGAGGGAGGAAGGGAGGGCAGGAAGAAAGTGAAGTGAAAAGCCAGGGAGGAGATGGAGGAGACGTAGCTGATCCCCAAGTGAGCACAGAGGAAGAGGTAAACACCACACCGAGCAAAGGCGCTCTCAGGCAGAAACGCTGATGCACAGACGAACGAAAACAAGCCGAGCCAAGGATGACTTAAGGAACACAGTGAAAACGGTGTGTGTAAGCACTAAGGAGCAGAAAGTAAACGCTTAATCCCCGGTCTCCCTCTCGCTGTCGCATGAGGTAGCAGATGGTCTGTAGTGATTAGTGTATTGTCAGTGTCTGTGTTTGGGCTTGATAACCACGGAGCACTGCTTGGAATGACAGGTGCATGACCCCGGCCCACACCATCTGCTCCACCCCCTCCACCCCCCAGCCACACCCCTCACCCAGAACCCCCCTCCAAAAAAACATACACACACACCCCCAACACATCTCATGGAGGAGACTTCTCTTTATCTGCAAAACCTGACTTTTTTAAAAAGGCTTTCAACGTAAGACTGCGACAACATGACAGAATTGTTTACATTGTGTGTGTGTGTGTGTGTGTGTGTGTGTGTTTGGGCTAATGAGATTTCCACAGTCAGTGTCTCTGGCATTAGTAAACAGACTCCTCTCATCACTGCTCAGTGGAGTGTGCTGATTGGCCCTACACCATATCAGGCTTTGCCAAGAGAACAGCACTGTGTGGTTTTTTTCACTCCAGATGATCTTTTGTTTGCGTAGAATAGTGGTCCTGAGCAATCAGAATCAGCCAGACAGACATTAGTGCACGTGTATATATATATGTGTGTGTGTGTGTGTATTTTTTTTTTTTTTTTGGTTTTCTCCACCCACTGTTCCAGAAGTTCCTTCGCCAAGGGCTACATCTTTCAGATCAGCTCACTTTTCTGCAATAACCAGACTACTACAGGTACACCTGCTCATCCCGAAACCCAGTTCTAACGAAATCCACCCACACACTCCCAACAACAAAGACTTCCACACCCGCGTTCACACACTGCACAGACGAGCACCTCTGTCTGGGCTTTTGATCCATCCCATGAGTTTTATTGTGTGTGTGTGTGTGTGTGTGTGTGTGTGTTGTTTAGATGAGAGGTCAGCTTCTGGAAGGTCGTTCATCAGAGACTTTCGTTCTGCATGTACACATGCATACTGGCTTAACTTGCTCCCACCCCTTGAACTTTTTTTTATAGATAAAAGGGTCAGTGACTTGCTACAACCTTGTGTAATCTCCCTGCAGATATGATGCACCCCATGTAGTCTCTCTCTTTCTCTCTCACTCTCTCTCTCACACACACACACACCCACACACACTGTACAGAAGTAAATACCCCTGTTCACTTAAGAAACTATGCTGTGTAAACAGTGCATTGTTTCTTCGTATGGGAAATTTGTCTGGCTGCCAAGCATTTAAGCCTAAAATCTCTCGGAGCATTTAAAATAAAAGTTCGGCTTGTTCTGTGAAAGTTGTTTTGGCTCTTAATTACAAGCAGACATTCCTGTCTTTGAGATAGCACTGCGAACAGACTACATTCCTGCTCTGAAACCCAGCACCTGACAACTGATAAACAGCCTTTGTGTTTTACACACACACACACACACACACACACACACACACACACACACACACACACACACACACACACACGTGAACACGCACCTTCCTCTGACATAATCTTCATTACATTATTTATGCAGCAAAGTAATGCTGTGCCTAATGTAAATATTATATATATATATATATATATACGTACACATACATACATACATACATAGGTGCGGCACGGTGGCTAAGTGGTAAGCACTGTCGCCTCACAGTAAGAAAGTCCTGGGTTTGAGCCCCGGGTTCGGCACGGGTGCCTTTCTGTGTAGGTTTGCATGTCCCCCCGTGTGGGGTTCCTCTGTCCTCCCACTGTCCAAAGACATGCACGTTAGGTGGATTGGCTGCCCTAAATTGTGTGTGTGCGTGAATCCGGGTTAGGGGCTGTGGTGTGCGGCTGGCGACCTCACCCTGTAGAGTGCACTTAGCTACTTCAGAAGTCTGTACCAGAGGACATGAAGCGACACAATGATCAATCGACTATGCGATCAGATGATGATGATATATGTCAGAGAGAGAGAGAGAAGAGAGAGCGAGTAGTATCAGAGAGAGAGAGAGAGAGAGAGAGTAGGAAAGCTATCTCCATTGTGTAGAATATGAATAACCATTTGGATAGTATGAGCATGGCATAAGATCTTATCGCAGCACCAAATCACCTGCCCTCCGTTCTCATATCAGTCATCTCGAGATTAAAAACTGCGCCACACATGCAACGTGCCATTAGCACTCCCACCAATATGAACCTTCTTCACCGTGGGACATGACGGTCTGTATTCAACTTCACAACACAACAGCTAGACACTGCATTTCATCCAGTTCCTGTATTCTAAAGGGAGGGCAATAAAAAATGTCCTGAATTACTTTAACCCAAACCGCGTCGGCTACTGTCAGACGAGGAGAGATGTGCCGGTGGATGCACACAGTCCCGGCTACCGAATAATCTTTCTAAATATCGGTCTCAAGTTTTTATTTATTAGGTCATTAGGTCATCGAGACGGACGTGTCCACAGCTTATGGTTTAAGTGTGCCGGCTAAATTCATGACTTGGCAGAGTCTGCCAAACGTGCAGGCAATAGGAAATGAATTCAGGAAGCAATCTTACAAGAGCAGTGACAGCTTAACAATAAAGCATGAACAACAGCCACAAACTATTTTAGAATGAAAACACTGCCACTTAAGTAGTCCATACATTCCCCCCCACCCCCTTCCTTTCTTCCTTGCTGCCATATGATTCAACATAACATTTGTAAATTCATAGCACTTGACTACTTATATAAAAAAATAAAAAAACACCTGAAATGATCAAATATAAACAACCCAAACATTAGACTCTGTCTCACATCTTTTACCTTTTACTGCCGTCGCTGTGTCCTTGAATCCATAGAGACTGGCATGTATTGCACTCATACTTCCTTTGCAGCAGCTGGCAGCTTTGAATCGAACCAGAGTATCGCAACTGGTCAGTCCCTCGTCCATAAGGTTTAAGGCGATGTAGTTAAGTCCATTTTGAAAGCCCGCTGATGTCTCTCTGCACATGGGACTGCTGTACTCCTCCTCTATGCCTTCACTGTTCCTCGCCAGCGCAGAGACGTTCTCCACGGAGGCTGAGCCGTGCCGCCTTGCATCGTGTGCGAAGGAGGGGAAAACGGGTGTGACGGTGGTGGTGGAGGAGAAGGTTTCCGAGCTGTGTCGCCTTCGTCCTTGGGGGTCCGCACGGATCACCTTGGCACCCCGATCTGGGTCCACCTGGTGCGTGTCGGTGCCACCCAGCAGGAACGTCTCCACCGGTCGGACCCCTACGGAGTCAGTGAAATTTAACCTCCGTGTGCAGGGTGATGGGCTGGCAGCTTTGGGACAGTCAGTGGTCTGAGATGAAGGCTGAGGAGAAGTGGACACACAGAATGTCATTTCAGTGTAATCATCCTTCGCCAAGCCAGCCTGGCATGCGGGTTCCACCTGTGATGTGAGCTTGTAATCGTTTATTCCTCCCTCCTCCTCCTCCTCCTCCTCACATTGGGCGGGGCAGACTGCTAGCTCTGGCATGGCATCGAGAGGGCTGAATGGAGCAGCATCTCCAGACTTGGGTGATTCCGAACTCAAGTTAATGTTCATGTAGTCTGAAAGAACGGACCTCCTCTGCTCGCTGGAGGAGCCGACGGACGAAGCAGGGCTCTCTGTGGAGGGTGGGGAGTACCTCCGAGGGGCATGGCTGAAATCTATGTTTATGTATTCACCGGGGCTTTTGGGCTCCGAGGGCAAAGGGTGCTCATTCATGCTAGGCAGCGTGCGAATCAAATCCAGAGTCAGGCGTGTGGGTCGGCTGATCCTGGATCTGTGGAGCAAGTTGTCAACTTTGTTTTGCTTCAGAGGACAAGGAGCTATTTCAGGAGCTGCCTTCTCTGGCTCCTCGACAATTTTCCAGTTTTGGAGGCTCATGAGGACGTATTGATCGCTGTCACCATTATCTGGCTTCTGCTGGGGTTTGTAGCAGCGGGGCAAAGAGCTGTAAGAGAAGGGCTGTCTGAGAGGAGGTTGCTGATCTATGCCACCCACACTGGTGGGGAAGTAATCTGGGGGGGTGTCGGAGACGCACGGGTCCACGGGAGACATGTTGAGGTACTCGGTGTTGGCCAGTTTCCCATCTGAGCTCTCTATGGAGAGTTTGGAGCTGCACAGCATCTTCATGTAGCCACTGTCCTCCAGAGAGCAGCTGCAGGGCGAGCTGGTCCTGTAGCCGTTTGCCACAGTGAGCGGGTGTGTCCTCGGGTTGATGATCTGCTTCGGGGAGGAGACGCACATGGGGCTCATGGGCATGTAGTTTTCGATCTTGCTGCCCAGTGGTGCCACGCCAGGTGTCATCGGCATGTACCCATCGTCGCCTAGATTACCGCTGGAACTTTTTTGCAAGAAGCCGATTTCAATATCGCCGTAATCCTCGGGGTAAGCCACTTTGGGGGACGCGGTGTGAGAACCACGTCCCGAAGGCCCAGCGTTTTTGAAAGTGGCCCTCATGAGCGTGTACTCGTCCAGCGAGGCAGAAGACACCTGTGATTGCACTCTCTTCTGGTGAGGCATGGTGAGAGAGTAGGTCCTCTTTCTGTAGGCCTTCTCTAAGTCCCGGACGCCTTCCTCCACCATGCGTGTACCACGTCTGGGTGCAAAAACGCCCTGCTTGTCCATGATCATGTAGCCGTACAGGTCGCTGCCATCCCTGGAGGGGGGCGTCCCGGCAAAAGACTCCGGCGTGGAGCTGCGGTGAGTGGCCAGCGCGTGGGGCGCGTCTCCGGGACTGGAACCGCACTCGTCGCAGGAGATGAAGCCGGCGTCGCTGGGGGAGCCGGCGATGGAGGCTGTACAGCTGGCTGGGCGGGCACCGTTGGAGGGCACGCTAACGGGACTGGCGTCAACCGAGGGAGGGGAATGAGACACCGGCATGCACATGGACTTACTGTGCTGGAGGGAGGAGATCTCGAACGTCCTACAAGGCCGGGCTGCCACAGTGTTGGACCGGCTCAGGTGTGTCCGGTTTACTCCGGGACTGACGGGACTTCCGGCTACGGACAGAGACGTGGGGCGCGTCGCCGTGCCGTCCCCCTCGCTGGCCGCGCGCATCCGGCACGACGTGACTTTGGCTCCGGGGGACGAGGCGGCCACGCTGTCGGTGCGCGAGCGCCGCGGAAGTCCCGTCTGACTGGGCGGTAAGTGGTTTAAATGCCGCCTGGCGGGCACCGAAATCGGATTCGTGCCCGAAGACTGGCTCTTGCTGCGCGGCCGGAACTCGCACATCAGCTCCTTCATCGCCTTCATGGCTTCCAGGATCGTCTCGTGGATGTTCTGCGCCACCACCGAGTCATCCGCCTGCATCCACAGCTCGCCGGGGCCCGTAGCGGCCGACCTGCCCACCTCGATGAAGAAGAAGCTGTCCGAGTGACCGCAGCGCCGGATGTTCATCAGCTGCAGGATGACTGACGCCACGTCCGTGTTGAGTTTCACAAAGCTGATCGTGCGGCTCGACAAGCACAGCCGGTGCACCCCGGTCAGGTTGCGGCTCTGTCCGAGTCCCCTGGACTTGACGTTCACCTGCCAGACCTCCTTGTACGCCGCGCTGAGCGGCGTCACCACCCCGTAGTTGGCCTCGTCAAAGCCGAGCAGGGAGGACGCCGAGTGACACGCCGATCCCTCACACGCCCGGCCCTCGCTCATCAGCTCCGCCAGCACGCCGAACCAGCTCTCCTGCTCCTGCTCGTTGTCGGCGGCCACGGCGAAGTACTCGTCCTTGGTGTAGAGAGCGATGAGGTGCTTGTGCTTGGCGTCCGCCCGCTTGTTGATGTTCAGGCACGAGTCCAGCGGGATGATCCGCTTCGCAGCCGCCTTGTTCCTCCATTTCTTCTCGCTCTCGTAGTACTCGAGGCGCGCGGGGAAGCCGTCACTCTGCGCCTTCAGCACGAAGAAGCGCTTATGGCCGTGTTTCTGCTTCTTCAGGTAGCCGCACTTTTTAACGCTGCTGTTGTTGCTGGTGGTCACGCTCACACTGGAAAGCGAGGCTCCGACCGCTGGCGGCGGACTCGCCATCCTTCGCCCAGTGCCGGATAATGATAATAATAATAAAAAGAATCAAAATGATATCCCAACAAGATGAAAACTCTCACTCAGCCCACGGAACTTGGTCAGGGATCCAGGCGGGACGTGTCTTCAGCCGCTCTGATCATGTGTCCGGCCGCGCTGAGCGCCGCACACCGTCCCCGGAGCTGTTAAACAGTAAATAACCCATATCGCTAAGTGGCTGGAGTGAAGAGGAGAAAAAAAACATATGACGTCCTACACATCTCGCTACGGTTACCAAAAAAAACCAGGAGGAGAAAAAAATACACACGCACTCATACGAGGCGGCGGAACCTTAGGGGCAGGCGGTCCCGCCCCTCCGAGCGGCTGATTCGGCTGATTGGTCGGCGGCACTGAGAGATAGTAAAACGCACATCGCATGGCACAAACACGCCCCGCCCACTCGAGTGGCATGCTCCGCCCACCGCCCGTTCAACCCATGAGCTACATCCGAAACCGCATACTACAGCACTAAATAGTATGTGTCCTCACACACACACACACACACACACACACACACACACACACTGTATTTGAAATCAAATAAAATAAAATAGCTGCTATTGCTTGTTTATTTCTAGACGTCACTCAACCCTGTACACTGCTGTTTATATATATATATATATACTTTGTTTATCTTATTTTATTTTTATGTTTATCTTATTTTATTTTTATTCTCTCTACTGGGCTTATACCGCGACCAGGGAATCTAATGTGGTTTCACCTCATGTTTTTAACATGCCATGTAATGACAATAAAGCTCCTTGAATCCTTGAAATAAATGTTCTGAGTTTGTTCCTCATCTTTCATACGGTGATTTTTAGCCCTTGAGGGCTCAGTAGGATATAAAGTGGGATGGGAAATAAAAAAAAAAAAAATAATAATCATAAACCTGTGGAAAGCTTTGTGGGTTTTTTTTCTTTTTTCTAAGAGATGGACAATTTCCGACATAGTGAGTGAGAGTGTTGGGTGTAATGCGAAGAGGTGGCTGTGCGTTGTGTTGGGCACATTTCAGCTGTGATAACGTGCCATTTATTTCATCATGTCTGTGATGCCGGATATCTGATTGCGCATGAAGAAAGCGCCTATGTGGGTTTATTCAGAGTGGGATTCACATGTCCAATGTGGCAGCCTCGAGCGTGTGTGTTTTCCTCGGTGACTTCATGGAGATACATACAGAGGCAATGATTTTTCCTCATGCCCCTACGCCGGGGCGTTCCTCCGTGTAGTAAAGCGCACCGGTTCCGGTCCACGTCGCGCCGCATCCTGATGGAGTGATCATGACGCATCCGGTTCATAGGAAACCATTCAGGCGAGAAATTGTAAACAAGCGAGCGCTC
Organism: Chrysichthys cranchii; assembly: GCA_030068335.1. Lineage (NCBI taxonomy): Eukaryota > Metazoa > Chordata > Actinopteri > Siluriformes > Claroteidae > Chrysichthys > Chrysichthys cranchii. Next base: position 9,250,351 of record JAQMCW010000034.1, read on the forward strand.
GTGACGTTGCGCAAGCGAGCTGCGTGTGTAGGCGCTGGATGCGATCTGCGGCGATGCACCACTGCCTCTAGCGTCTCCATCTGAGCCTTGCTGCGCTTTCCTCTTTTCTTCTTGCCTTACTTTTTTTTTTTCTTCACTCGAGCCTGCGATACAATCAGGATCCTCTGTCCACTGGGTGCCCCCCCCCCAATGACCATGTTTTCTGAAGGAGACCTGGACACCAACTCCTCACCTAGGGCAGACTCAGCCCCGTGTCCTCTGATGATCTTCCGTCATCAGGAGGTGTCGGGTATTTTTGGAGGGGGATGCTGAGGATGACGCCGGAGCTCTGAGTGCGTCACGGGCACATGGATATTTGCGCACGAGGAACATGGGACATTCAGGTCACTGACTGGGGATATGCAGTCGTACACACGGGCACGCGAAATCATGGACTTCCGCCGGACTCTGCAGTGTGAGGGCAGAGGGACACAGAGGGGGACACTGCGGCCGAACCATGAACAGACCGCCCGGATGAAATCGGCGCGCGCCGCTAGTCCACATTCAGTAGTACTGTTTAATGTGACGGCACCAGGCGGTGAACTCACCGGAACTGCTCGTCATACACTTCTTAAACGAACACGCTGTACTTAGAATAAGAATAAGATGTCCCGGAAGCTATGGACGGAGTGGAGACTATAAATAAAGCTATACCGGGGACAGGAGATGATGATTTTGTGTAAAGAAAAAAAGATATTTTGAACACGCCACAGTTCAGCAGCTAAGATAAATGCATTGCTCCAGGGGAAAAGAAATATAAAATGCTAAATAATAATAATAATAATAATAATAATAATAATAATAATAATAATGAAACTAAGCAGAAATGCAATTTAAAGCAGGAGGTCAATAATAATAATAATAATAATAATAATAATAATAATAATAATAATAATCTCTTCTCTCTCTTTCAGGTCCTGTATGTGTCGTATGGCACATAGGGTGTCAAGCGGCCCCCACGGGGCCCGGTTGACATTTCCGTAGCCAAGCGCATTCTACAGGGTGAGGTCAATAGCCCCACATCCAACCCTCCCCTAACTCGGGACTCGGTTTCATGCTCTCACACACGCACACATCCACACCTACGGGCAATTTAGAGTAGCCAAATCACCTAATGTGCATGTCTTTGGACTATGGGAGAAAACCGGAGTACCCGGGGGAAACCCACGTGGACTCGGGGAGAACATGCAAACTCCACACAGAACGGCGCCCGTGCCGAACCCGGGGCTCGAACCCAGGACCTTCTCACTGTGAGGCGACAGTGCTAACCACCGTGCCGCCCAACAATAATAACAATAATAACAACAATAACAACAATAACAACAACCAAACAAAATTAATAATAATGATAATAACAACAACTATAATAATAATAATAATAATAATAATAATAATAAGAAGAAGAAGAAGAAGAAGAAGAAGAATAACAATCATCATAATTTTTTGTATGTTTGCAGTGGACCTTTAAATTTTTTTAAGACGTCAGACTACTGATCAGAAGGTCGGGAGTTCAAATCCAAGCACTGTTGGGCCCTTGCTGCCCTACAAAGGCAAAAGACCTTAACTTGTTTGTTATGTAACTTGATTTTATGGCGTTCTGCCTTTGTAGGGCAGCTTGAGCAAGGCCCTTAACCTCAACTGCTCAGTTGTATAAATGAGATTAAAAACGGTAATGTAATGTAATGTAATATCTAAATCATATGTAGAGGGTTTTGCAGTTCTTGTTATTGTTGTTGGAAACACAATCAGGAACTAGGATATTTTTGTACAACTTCTTGATTGTGCAAAAATAATAGCACGGGATTCCAACTCTGACTCTGAGGTGGCAAAAGATGGCAAGACAAAAGGTGGCATGGTGGTGTAGTGGTTAGCAGTGTCCCCTTACAGTAAAAAGGGTCTGGGTTCAAACCTGATGGCCCACTGTGGCCTTTCTGTGTGGAGCTTGTATTGCTGCGTGGTATACCAACCTAAAGACATGCAGATCAGGTCAACTGGTTACTCTAAATTGCGTATAGGTGTGAATGTGAATGGGAGTGTGAACGGCTGTTTGTCTCTGAGATAGATTCATGACCAGTCTCTATCCCAGAGTACCCCCCCTCTCGGCCCGAAGTCGATTGGGATTGGTCCCGGCTTCCCTGTAACCCTTACTGGATGAGCGGTGTAGATAATGGATGGATGGAGATGCAAAAATATCCTTAGTGTACCAGTCACTAGATTGGCTATTTGTAATTTAACACTGTGTTGTGTTGAGTTAAGCAGTCGTTTACCCTGTTTAACAGCTATAGTCTATTCATCAGCAAGTCAGTCTTTTCTCTGAGTTGAGCTCCATGTTTACTTTTACCATGTTTACCATTAAGTATGTAAAAACATGGTAATAGTTCAACGCTGCAGTCTTCCTGACCGGTTGAGTCACAGTGCTGAGTCACAGGCTGTCACAGTGACCTTTCAGTGGGTTCACTGACTTTTCAGCATAAACTGTTTAAAACAATTGATAGTATTCAAATCCAGGAAATTTACACTGGTAGACTAAGCCTCAGTCCCCCATGTCACTGTAAGCTATTTTAGACCCACAGTATCTTACGGGTCTAAGCAAGTTTTTAACTGCTTCTCAATACTTGATGGGTTAAAAAAGCAACATTGCCTAAAAGAAATATCATTATTATATATTATTACATATATTATATATTATTATATTATTATTGTGCATAGTTAAATATGTAAGACCAATTATAAGTTATTTAGTAACTACAGCGAACCTAAATGGATAGCTATACAGGGCAAGTTAGAGAGAAAGTGGGGGGGGAGTCTTCAGAAGTGAAGAAATGAACTTATACATTTTCTTAAATGTAAGTTTCTCCCTCTTCGTCTCTCCTTTTCTATGTACACCGTTGGATTTAATGGGACATTGCTCCATATTACCTGCTTTTTCAACAGCAAGGTCAACCAAGCTAGAACTGTGTATGGGTCGATAAAGCCGACTAACTACTGATTTGGCTGCTATGGTTCTGGAAATGAAATCAAATTATGAACTGATGTCCCTCTGTACTGCCGCAGTTCACCGCTCATGAAAAACTTAATAGAGTCAGACTGATTCGGTAGCCAGCTGCCCAGTAACATGGGTCATACAGGGCCTAGGGAGGCTTTATTAATGTATGTGAATTTCACACGGTCACTTTGAAACAGCACGACCAAAAGATGGACTCGGTTAACACCCTTAACTGAGTACAAAACAGAAAATACAGCTATTGCACTTCAGTGCCCTCTAGAAAGGATAAGAGAGTGTCATAACTGTTTGGTTTTTATTTACTCATATTTATGTGTTTGGGTTTTTTTTGTCGTCATATGCATTACATGTTCCAAAGATGGTTTATTGTCAGGCATCCTATCCTAAACAAATACTTTGTCATTATTACATTAGGCAGAGGTGGTTTTTAAGATGTTTTAGTTTGGATTAAATCAAGTCATCTGTTCAGCACATTCCCTATGCGGACTGATTTAACAGTACGTTGGGTCCATGGATCACAGTCTGTTAAAGTTTATCTAAATAGTAAAGCAATTAGAGAGAGGCGAATAAAAGTACTTCCCCACAGCTTATTATCAGCAACACAATGACAGCCCTGCCTCTCTCTTTCTAAAGGAGAGCTTAAGAGTGGTTGTGTGTTGTGTTTGCTCTTCAACCACACCACTCCATCATGCAAATCAGACCACCATAAAATTGCAGTCACGTGCATGAGGCTTTCAACTGTGAAATGTGTTGTAAAAACGCAAGCACACTCAGACACGCACCATACGGCCCATCTGCTTGTCCTCCTCTTCTTTGTTGGTTATTCATTGGAAGACGGATGCGTACCTTTCAATATATCTTTATATGCAGTGATGCAGTAATTAAAGAGGGCATTAAATTACATGCAACTTCTCATTTATGTTATTGTAAAAGAGGCTTTGGTGAAATGGGTGCACTCTGTGTATAACCCAGCTAAAGGTGTAACAGTGATAATTAGGTCATCTGTTGATGACGTTTGAGTTTGGTTGAAAAAATGAGTTTTTTGGCTTTACAAGGTTCCTGCAAGTTGTAACGTCTCCCTTTGCTTTAGACTTTAAAATGACACGACTCATGGCCTGTGACTGCGTGTTACATACTGAATGGCTGTAATTATAATAATGGAATTCCTACTAGAGGTCCTGGGGTCCTGACATTTTCTGTTGTTTCTTAATGTATTCATAAATCTATACATATAAAATTCTTTGAAACGGAAATGACCACAGAGCATATTATACGCGCGTACGAGCGGAAACAGCGTCACTAGCGCTTACATTTGAACTAATCGCTTCATTTGTGGATGCCATTTTTATATCGTCTTTACGAATTGTTATTATTTGTGTGAGAGTTATTTTACTGATGTTGGAAAGAAGTAAACCCCTATTTGGTATGTCACTATTTAAGACAACTTTGATCTAAATATATAAAATTCTTTTCGCGTTTGAAACGGAAATGACGCACGACCGCTACTTGTCGAAAAATAAAATTGGTAATTAACAAACTTATTTTATAAATACTGCATTTTATTTTTTTCCCCCTTGCACTCAGTGAGCGAAGCCACCGGGGAATCAGCTAGTGTATAAATAAATTGTGTAAACCAAAATAAATTGTACAAAAAATAAAACCGACCCACGTGAATAGTATGCTGGTCAATGTGTGTGTGTACTTCAGTATATTAAAATTAATACAAGTGCCATACGTTGCATATGGCGGTACTTGTTTTTGATTTTTTTGAAAAGAAAAAAAAAACAGTCTGTGTTTCTAACGGTGAATTTTTTATGAATCTGTTATTGAGGTGATGACATTGAGCTTCAGGGTCTCCCTCCCTCCCCCCTCTCCCTCCCTCTCTGTCCTGTTACCAAATGCCACAAGTCCTAACCACATAATCTCTTCTGAAGAAGATTAGAATATTCAGTCTGACAAGATAAGCTCAAATGTGTTTGTGTGTTTATTCATGGGGATCAGCTTTACCCTATTAAGTGTTATGCTACCACAAGCCCCCAATTCGAAATGAGCGATGACACACTTGTGCTTGAATCCCAGCCTCAACCAAATCAGCTTAAACACATTTGTGTATCCACAGTGTCAAGAGCAGATTTCCAGCGTATTATTTTCCCATTTATTTCATGTCATCTTCTTATTGTCTTTCTCCATCACGTGCCTTTTTCTCTATAGTTTTATCAGGTGTAATAAATTTGAGGATTAATATTAGTTGTTGAATTCATTGTTCGTAGGCCGAGGGGGGCATTAATGTGGATTAATGCTTAAAAGTGCATATCTGTCCTTTGTAATAAATCTTTGATGAAATACCTGAGTACATAAAGAATTCTGCTATACCGCTTCATTTTGAAGTGAAAGGCAATCACGCCTATGTAATTTACATGTCAATGGATATATTCGCCCCGTGATTTAGATCATGTAAGTAGGCTCACATTATCATCAGCGTTCTATTACAGTTTGATATCGTCTTACTTTCCTGTAGGCATTTCACAGCAGTCCGGCTAAACGCTACTGTGTGTGTAAGTTGCTTCATCAATAAATGTCTTTAGCAGCCTGGCTCCTCCCAGTAAGAGATATCTTTTACAACGTCTTTGGAGCCTGCAATGTTTCAACAGTGTCCTTCCTGTAGCTTATTGAGTGCACCAATTATGTCTGGATTGAAACAGAGCAATGCCGTATAAAACAATCAGCGAGCCTGTCTATGGTTTGCCTTGTATTGGACATGAGCGCACACACCAGGGTCCACACCAGCTTTCAGCCAATACATCAGTAATTACACCCTTGACTACTTCAATTAAGTTTCATGCCTTAGATGTTATCTAGTTTCAATTATTCTGAAAATGTCTACTGCTGATGTCTCTCTCTGGAATGAAAGAGGAATGAAAAGGGTTATTTCTGGGTTAATTCACTTTGGTAGTTCAGCTGATCCTGATAAAGACCAAATATCCGAGGTGGTAAATAGGTTTCTAAACAACAGCTGGGTTAAATATTTATATTATTTGCCCTTTATTGAAGCATTATTGAAATGTGATGCCAAATCATCTGTTTACTGGAAAATGAAGAACTGTGATATATGAAATATGATGATATAAAAGGCACATAGTTGTCAAAGTAAAAATACTATTTCAGCCCTATAGAGCAGGCAGATATTTTAAAGTTCTGTCGTTTAATGAAAATATACCTGTTGTTTTCGAAGTTTACATACAGTAATCATGGACATGAATGTCATGGAAATTTGGGGCGTTCAGTGATTTCTTTGAACTGTTCCTTCTGAGGAGGAATGACTGCTGTACAACATACATTTTTAATATAAAACAAAAACAAAGAATTTGGTGCTCAAGATTGAATTTATTTTTGGTTTTCTGAAATCAGCACAGGGTCAAAAATATACATCCAGCACACCTAATATTTGGTTAAATGTCCTGAGCAAGTTTCACTTGCAACCAGACGCTTTCGGGAGCCATGAGCCATCTTCTGGCAGAATTCTGGTTGGATATTTGACCATTCTTCTTGGGAGAATTGGTAGAGTTCAGGTACATTTGTGTGTTTTCTGGCAAAGGCCAAACTTTTAAACACAGTCGATCAAAACATTTTCAATAGGATTGAGGTCATGTTAGCCTGCTTTATCCACTCAACAACCAGCTTTTGATGTGTGTTTGGGGTCATTTTCCTTTTGGAACACCCAATTGTGTCCAAGTTTCAACCTCCCAGTTGATGGTTTGAGGATATGCTGAAGAATTCTGAGGTTCTTAATTATTCCATCCATTTTGTGTAATGGACCAATTCCACTGGGATCAAAACTGCCCCAGATGACGATGCTACCACCACCATGCTTAACAGTTGCTACAGTATTCCTTAGTCCTTCTGGTGATTGTGGCCAAACAACTCAATCTTTGTCTTATCTGATCACAAAACTATGTCCATATGGTCATCTGTAAGCATTTGTCAAGATTGAAAGTGTCAGTTTTGGAGCAGCGGCTTCTTTCTTGGGCGGCAGCCTGTCAGTCCGCGGCAGTGTAAATCTCGTTTGACTGTCGAAAGTGTTCCAGCAGCTTCTAGTTTATGGCAGGCCTGTGCCTTGATGGTTCATGGGTTGTTCCTGAACATTTGTACCAATTTCCTCTGAGCGGAGGGTAACAGTTTGGGTCTTCTTCCAGCAATGTGGCTTGATACCGTACATACCCCTCCCAATAATGCTCTCAAGAAACACCTATAATTGTATCAATCCAATTTTAAAGATCTTCCAGACATTTGTCGTGTTTCATTACCTAACTAGGTCTCACAATTACACATTAGTCGGATAAACATTGAAGAATGAAGCCAGGAGTCACTATCCTTTGACATTATACTGTAGGTACTTGCTGTAACGCGGTAAGGCAAGGCAAATCTGAACATTTTTCTCCTGTCAGTGAAATTCCCTCACAGTTAGAACATTGTTACAAATAATCTAATCTTTCTGTATGTATTTTCCTTGGCTTAAGAATATCCTCAGATACCCTTGGGAGCCATTCCCACTGTTTTATTTTTGCACCTCATCATGGCTTTAACTCCCATGAGTTATGGAGAAAACAACAATGCGCCCAATTCACCATGGTGAAATATGAATTTCATTCAATTATATTGCTCCTAGAGCATTCAGCCCCCTCCTCACCTAATCAAATATTCCCCCACTGACATCAATATGCATGTTCCCATTACTGTGGCATGTGGCTCCAGAGAAGCAAGGAATTTAATCAATGGTATAGCCATGATGAATTCTATTAGAGCTCATTTAAATTGCTAAGGAAAAATGAAACACCATACCTGCAGCTGCTTATAGTCCTTATATACACAGACCTGCTAAAGCAAGCAGCCTTGGACTCACCTGCTGTGCCTCCAATATCTCACAGCATAACAATAAAAGCCTGTATTGCTATTCTGGAGCCCCTCTTACCTCTAGTCTCTCTGTAATCTCTGTTGATTTTAGCCCTTTACCCTGATCCCTGGTTATAGTAATGTTTCTCACTGAGCTGTCTTATATTATGTTCTGAAGAGGACCCGAATGCCAGAGGTTTATTTATCCTTACTAGACAGGCTCCAACACACCCAAGAGGGCCTCCAAAAACGTCCTTGTTTTTATTTTTTTTTTGAAGTCCCTGATTTCTGACCCCTAGTATGGTGCCTGACAGTACCAGAGTACCAGGTTATATACTTAACCTAGCTACAGAGAAAACATCTGTTTCATCAGCCTTTCTTCAGACACCCAACCTCAAGTAAGCATCAGCATAAACAGAAATCCTCCCACTAATGTTGGACCTAGCAGACACGTTTTGATTCTTCAGTTTATGATGCTTTACCTTTTTCGGTGAACATACGTAGCAGTCTTTTGAAGCGATGACTTACAAAATGTCTTTCTAACACCTAAAGAATAAAGTCTAGTGCTGTTGCAGGATTAGATCTTGACAGTATCTGTACATCCACAGTGTTTCACAGACAGACACAAGGAGGCTTGTAGAACAGACTGAACTTTTCTTACTCATTAGTGAAAGCACTTCTCGATGCCTTCCTGTTCATCCCACTCTTATCCTCCTCTCTTCTTCCTCTTCACTTCTCACCATCCTACATAATCCCAGACTGATCAATGAGGAAATGACAAATGCAGAATCTGACACGCTTAGTCAATTTGAGGAGAAGAGGAAGAGGGAGACATATATATATATATATATTTTTTTTTTACTATTATTTTACTTTTATTTCAGTGTTAACTCAAATCCGGATGTATGTTCTACATCCGTGGGCCTGAGTGGGAGTGAGTTCATGTCGATGAGCGAGAGGAGCGAAAGATCAGCTACAAACATGCAAGCACACAAAATTTCTTTCTAGGAGGCTGGTTAAAAGCACCCGGAGGCTATCAAAGTACGTATTAATTGGGCAAGTATAAAGGTAGCAATGTGCAGATTTTTAAAGTAGTCCAGTGTAACTGCGCCATTTCCAGTTGACTAAGGCGGTGCCTAACAAATTTATGAATCACACAATTTGCAGTCAGTCATTTGTAATACAGTTTTTTTCACTGATTAGACTTCAATAATTAGTGAGATAATGCCCACTAAAGTGACAGAATAGTGTACCAGTGCACCTAAAGCTACAGTTTGGGTAGGATATAAATGCATACAAGGTTTAAAAAAAAACACTGTTTGGCATCGATGCCTTTTTATCCTGCCTCTACAATTACCCTTCTATTTCCCCTGAGGTCATCATGCTGATAAAGGCCATTAATCAACTATATTTATTTAGGGTCACATGACCAAAGACAATGCATAATAACGCCAGATGATGGATAGCAAGTTCGTGGAACCCAAGCTTGACCCAAGGTTCTGTCCCCTACCGCTCACCTTCTCACAAATCATTCTACACATGAGCAAGCCCAAATCTGGCATTGCATAAAACTGCATATTTTTCATTAAAGAGAGAAGATATCGAGGAGCCTGAAAGGTGGCAAGAAAACATCCATAAGCTTAAAGAACCGGTGAATGCAGTTTATATTCTGCAGACTATGGTTCACAGATTTCACATTCGAGGGTTTGAAATGAATAAACTTAGACTCCTTGGTTGGGTGAATATTGTTTAACTCTATATATCTATAATGGCCAGAAAATAAATAGCAAAAAATATATATATAAAAATAACATTCAGTCGATGGGTTTTTCCTCGAGAGCGGTCCAGTGGCTCACACCAGTGGTATCTCTAACCATGAATAAATGTAGACTCCACACTTGGGTGAATATTGTTTAACTCTATATATCTATAATGCCCAGAAAATAAATAGCAAAAAAGAATAGATATATAAATAACATTCAATCGATGGGTTTTTCTTCAAAAGAGGTCCAGTTGCTCACACCAGTCGTATCTCTAACCACTTGACATCATCAGTGTCTGAGATTAGAGGTGTGTGTTTGCAATTTATCAGTAAACATTTGTGTCTGTGTATTTTTCATGCAGGGGTAAGGCTGAATGGAGGCTGGTATAGAGCCATATGGAACAAGGACATCCCAATGTAATGACATACCAATTTATCATCCCTGGCCTGGAACCCTGGGCTTTACAGGTCACAGAGTTTTACCTCTGGGTTGTTTTGGTTGACAATGAAAAGTGAGGCTCCTCTCTAATAGTGAGCGTTATCAAGAATCACATAAACTAATTACAGTTGATGGTCTTTTGAAGCAAGCACCACATGCATCAGTTGGATTTGGGACTGCTGATATTTGTTACATCAGCAAAGCTTTAGAGAAGCTAAATAGCAGAAGTTCACCTTCACCCACACGAACGGCTCTGTCGTACTGTATCAGTGCCCTTGTATCTTAAAAGATATCTTATATGAAATGTTATATATAAAAGTCGGTGGCACGGTGGCTAAGTGGTTAGTGGTTAGCATTGTCGCGTCACAGCAAGAAGGTCCTGCGTTCGAGCCCCGGGTTCGGCACGGGTGCCTTTCTGTGTGGAGTTTGCATGTTCTCCCCGTGTCCGTGTGGGTTTCCT
>JAQMCW010000034.1:9309234-9328213 GCA_030068335.1 Chrysichthys cranchii
TGGCCAGGAAACCTGTCAGATTTTGAACATGGCTCATTATATCAGTATCCAATATGGGCTTATGGGATATGTAACATGTGTATGTAATATGAATATATGTACATTTTCCCCAACCAAATGTGCTTGTGCTATAGATTATACTAATTCCTGCTTCATTATGTATTAAAAAAAAATCTCATATTCAGGTATATATATATATATATGTGTGTGTGTGTGTGTAATAAAGTAGATGGCCAATGCATTGTTCCATCAGAACATTAATATATGTGAAATGAATAAATAATTGAGCAAATGAGCCATATACTTTCCTATACTGTAAATAAATGAATAGCTGATGGTAATATCTTATCATATATTTTCTCATAAGTGGTGGAATACATGCGATTTGAACTCATTTTATTGAGCATGCAGTTAAAATTTGTTTCGCTTAGCTTTTTCTATTTTAATGATGGGTATAATTTAATGTCTTTAAGAATAGTTGGACATAGAGGTTAGTCAAATATTTGAACATTCCTGAAATTCCTATAGAAATCATTAAAAAAAACAGAACTATGAATAAAGAAATATTACTTACACGTATTCCTTTCATTCCATGAGCCCCTGGCTCACCACGATCTCCCTATAAGAGCACATAAGTCATATTACAGTAAATGTTTCTGGTAATTCTTGTTAAGTACTGGAAAACATTCTCAAGTTTAAAAGGGCATGATTATTACAGTGAAAAATAATGCTACAATGGAGCTAACTCATAAAACTATGAACTCGGAACTACTCATAAAATAAATAAAGTGTACTTTGATACACATACACAATCCTGAATTAGTCTACATACGGTAAGTGGTTTGTGTGAATTATCTGGGCTTTGGTTATTGCATACCTTTGGTCCCATTGGCCCTTGGGGACCTTCATGACCTTGCACACCAGGAAATCCCATAATGCCTTGAAGACCAGGAAGACCTCTCTCACCCTGTACCAAGAAGTGAAAAAGATAACAATCATTATACAACAGATGGTTCCGGTCCCCTAATTTGATTGGCCGAGTGCACTGGGACAGCATTGGGATGTCTCACTGTGTGCATCACTCCACTCATCCATATTTAATTCCTGCTTCGAAACTGTTACTGTGGTAATTTTAAAGTTAGTGACATTGTCACTGGACATAGCAAACAATCATTTTCAGGAATATAACTTTTTACTAGAAATACGAAAGCTTATCAGATGAAGATGAAAAGGAAGGTAGAATGGCAATGTTACCGGACACTGTAACAGGGGGGTACAAATCAATGTTAGCTAGCTAACCAGCTAGCCCATGTGTTTTGAAGTGAGTGCGACTTCATCGAGATCCATCTCTGCTAGCAGAGCAAAAATAAACAGAACATTTGGCCATATTGTCCAAAATGTCACTTACCCTATATTAATTTCCTGTTTACAGAAATGCTTTGGAAAAGCAATATCACACTCAGGGTCATGCTGTTCCACTAAATATCATCTACAGCACTCGGCTGACCGCATCACAGCTGGCTAACAGTCAGTACAACAACACTCCCTCTCATGTCATATTGCATAAATTTGGATATACTGGAGTGTATATAATGCTATATCATACAAGATCTCTTTTTCTTTTGTTTTATCCCATTTGCAAAGGTGCCCCATGGACTTTAAATAGATTTGTGTGTGTGTGTGTGTGTGTGTGTGTGTGTGTGTGTGTGTGTGTGTGTGTGTAAGACAACCCTAGAAGCTAAACTTGCTAACTAGATCATGTCCAGTAAACCACATATTACAGGTTTGTTCTTCGTTTCTTTAGTGGATAATATTTTTCATCTATACACTGGATGCTTCCAGGACAACTCAATTTAGGTCAATTAAATGTGCACATGCTATTTATTATACAAACATGCTGTAAGTTACAATGCATATTATTAACCACATAAATGTATTAATCAAGTGAGCAATGAAAAGGTATGAAAATATTTTACACTCTAATAAACCTTTTAATAAAACCTTTCATGCACATGTTCAAAATGTAAATAATATAAATGTACAATTCTTGTTAAAAGAGTGTAGTGACTGCAAAATTAAAGAGGCATATAAAGCACCGCTGTTTATTTATTTAATAGCGTTTTAATAAAATTCTGGTATATGAAATGATATATTTGCCCTAAATGTGAATATGTATTCATTTTTGTTTATTTATTTATTTACATTTCAGAATGTATCACGTCGTAGACCTTTTGTAACTGTAACTTTAGTGTATGCTGGAGAAAACAAAAAACTGTAACTGAGAATAATAAGTAAATCAACATATAATTAATATATATATCACACGCAGTACTGTCACGCACTTGTTTTCACGTCACTATTACACTGCCTTAACTAGTAAAAATAAATGGCACACTACATCAAAGATTGTAATGAAGCAGCACAATGGACAGGAGTGTGAGAATGGAAAAACCAAGGTGTACATACCTTTGCCCCTTTTACACCACTGCAGTCACACTTCCCACATGAGCCTGAACACCCCTGAGAATAAACAAAAAAATGAGACGTTATATTATTAAATTATCCCACTAGGTGGCAGCAAGTGTACATCATTCAATTCAATTCCAACATTCTCACCAGAAATTCACAGACATTTCAAAAGTAAACAGACACCATCATTTTTGGGGAAAAAAAAAAATACTAGAAACGTCCTTCTAAGTGCTCTGCCATTGCAGCAAATTTGATGGAGATCCCTCACAGAAGTACTTCAACTCGATTGCCATTGCTGTGCAACATCAGCAGCCTTACAACGGGGATTTTTTTTCAACGATCCGCTTTACACTCTGAAGACACCCATCAGAGGAGCCCAGGTCGACCCGCGCGGGATCCTGTTGATTCCTTTCCTTTGCTTTTGAATTGTACAATCACTCTGTTGACTGTGTACAAGAGGAATCCTAAGGTGTTGTGCAATCATACGCTGGCCAATCCCACCCTCAGACTGACCCGCAATACGCCCTCTTTGAAAATCACACAACTCTTTTGCTTCTAGTGTTTGCCACAAGGCTATTTGCTATAAACAATTAACATACTGTAATCTGAAATGAAAAATAATAAAATATTAACAAGTTTGAACCATCAGGTGGTGTCTGCATAGATAAACGTAATGTGGGGTGTCTATTTACTTTTGAGATGTCTGTGTACATACTGCATAATGACTCCAGTACTTACAGTTTTTTTGATATGGAATCATTTAAAACACTACAACTCCAGTGGTCTAAAAAGGATATTAAATTAATGATTAAAAGGTACGAATAAGAGCTTGACATAATCTCATGAACTGTATTCATGGAGCCAGGACATAGTTATTACCAACAATCCTGCTATTACGTGTTTTTCCTATGTTGCTGCTTCTGGGACAGTATTCCTCATTTGCCTTCGTGCGACAGTGTAGAGTGTACAATTTACAAAGAGGTCTTTGCACTGCTTTCTTTCATCCAGTGCTGTTCTGTTGTTCTGCCTAGTCAGTATGTCCTGTGTATTTTTGTACGTTTTGCTTTACGTTGTCATCTGCACCGTCCCACTGTATTGTGTCGCGCCATGGTCCTGAAGAAACAATACTTCAGCCAAATGTATACAAGTTTATATACATGAATAATTACAATGGCAATTGACTTGAAAATGTCATTGTGGTGGTGTTAAACACCCTAATAAGCAAATTCTACACTCCGGTGTCACACAGCCAGCTAGGCTGATCTACCAAATCTTCATTGCTTCATCACTTCCTGTCCAGCCCCAATCCTTTCCAGGGTGCTTGGCAGTATATCCTGGGAATGAAGATGCACTCACGCAACTCAACTCTGCTTCATCCTTCTTCCCTCCCCTCTGAGGCCCGTCTTTCTTTTGCTTGCATGTGAGGCACTTGGCCAAACATTTGCAGCCAGAAAATAGGCCTGAGATTCAAACCCTCACATGCCCTCACAACCCCACCTCCTGCTTTTGTGTTTTGGGTAATTAGATCAGTGTGTGGGTGCTGTACAGGACCATGAGAACTTCTGCTCTCGCAACATTATCTCATCACTGCCTCTGAGTCAGTCCATTCTGACCAGCAGGGAGTTAAATGACTGTCATTTCAAGGGCTGTTCATCAGTTTGTTGACCTTAGAACAATAACAGATACCTTTAAATATTCTAATATGGGTAATAAATAGCCTTCCAACTGCCAACTTAGTTATAAACGTAATATACCAATGCCGTTTCTTTCAAAACCACTTCTCACCTTCCACACACCCTGGTGAGATTTACGGTGTTCCTTAGTGTTTACGGCATGATTGAGGTAAAAATTTGCCCTGCAACCCCCCTCCAAATACCCTGACATATATGAAGAGTCTTATCTCTATACATGTTCATGTAGCGTTTTATCACTTCAGGGCTGTTATAATGGCCATCTGCCAATCTCACTCTCGAACATACTAATCTCAGATCTAGATCGCATAAGTACTGAAACATGCATCTTATTTTCCTTCCTATGCCAGTCTTGCATTCCCACAAACCCAAACATGATCTGAACAGAAAAAAAAGACAAGAAGCCTACAAGAGTCATTAGAAGATAATTCTGTCAGCATGGTCCCTATAGGGACTCTATAGATGTGGGAAATAGAGATTGTAGTGCCATGAGGACCAACTCTGCTGTTGTGAGTTTGAGCAATAACATGAAGCCACAGATACATAAACTGTCACGATTGAAGAAAAGAAAGCATCAAAAATAGTGAAGAGGGTGAAGAGAATGAACCAGACACTTATGTTCTTCACCTGATCCAACGCCAAGTTTTCAGGTCAGAAAATCTCAAAATATCAACAGGCGAACAGCACGAAGATGTCTTTTTTATGTGGTTAATTTGGTGCCTCGGGTGTGGCCTTTGCAGTCTTTTATTCTGTGACTCACAAAAATGTGTTCGAGTCTTCTGGCTTTTTCTTCCATGTCTGATCTGTGCCCACAGTTTGAAAAGAACATAGCAGGGCCATGGATCTGTAGATGATTGCTCTCTGTACCCAGAATGTGGGTGTTGATCTGGTGAACTTTCAAAAGCAACACCAAAAAAGAAAAAGATGAAGCTGATGCAGGAGTTACATAAAGCCAGGACATGTACCAGGCAGTCAGGGTACTTCAAGGAAGAAATGTACTTTTTCTCTGTACGTTTAAAGGCTAAACAGTGATAAGGAGTGTGGAATGAGCACTGTGAAGCCCAGAGCCAGCACTACTCTGGCATCACTCCACCCGCTTCTCAGCACTTCAGAAAGTAGACTGTATAGCACTCAGCTCAGACTACATACCTGTATAAGACGTCACGCTGATGTCATACAACAGCGCAGAGCTATGAAGACGGAAGAGATTGATAACAGACAACTGCTAAAATCTAACACTTCAAGGAAATGGTTTATTACACAAGAAACACAGATCATGTCTGTTATGAAAAAAAGAAGATGTCTGTTTTATGTCGTATCACTCAGAAATTATTACTTGCCTATTCAACTGTGTTAAGAAAAACATTTCTATGAATTCCAGATGAGCTGAGGCTGCCTGACTTGAGAATACACATTATCTGACACTTTAATACATTCCCCTATGTCCATTGGAAGTGTGCTATTTCCCACACAAGTCTCCAAATATGAACAAACATGACCTTGATTTAAAGATTTCATTCTGTAGTTAAACATTCGAGTCATGGTATCTTTCAGAACAAAACCAAGAACAACACTGACTTACTTACTTATTACCTAATACCGGATCGTCCATCCATCCATCTATCCATTATCTATAAAGCTTATCGTTTAAGGGTCATGGAGAAGCTCGAGCCGGTCCCTGCTGTCTCTGGTTGAGAGGTGGGGTACACCCTGGGCGGGTCACCAACCTATCACAGGATTAACACAGACTGACTGAACAACCATTCACACTCACATTCACCCCTATGGGCAGTTTAGTGTAGCCTTTTGACCTAATCTGCATGTCATTGGACGGTAGGAGGAAACCAGAGCACCCGGAAGAAACCACAGAGAAACCACACAGAAAGGCCCCGATCAGCCTACAGATTCGACCCTGGAACACTTCTTACTGTGAGGACACAGAGATTATCACTGCACCACTGTGCCCACCTTTGAAGTAACATAAGTAAGTTTACTAGCTCCATCACATCGCAGCTCAAGGAATCTATGACTAATAAAACAGCTATCATCAAGAAAAAATATGATCAATTTCTGCATAACTGAATGAATCACGATTAAAATACTGTCATTGTCATATTATCACACTATTTAAGACTTTTATTTATTTCTAATACCCGCATTCATTCCGAGCTATAGATCATTATCGTAAAAGGACATTTCTATTAATAGCATTGATACACATAATGTGCACCTCCTCAACAAGGAACTTGTGACATTATCCAACCAAAATATTTTTCTGGGTAGATTCAGTGTAATAAGGCAGCATGTAAGTGAAACCAGCTCACGCAGCCAGCACATCTGCTTGCTGGACCCTGCAAAGAACTCATGAATCAAAGTGATATGTGAAAGCGCAGTTAAGCAATGTCTCCCAGAATGGTGATAATTGTCCTAATGTGTTGAAATTTCAGGAAGTTCTAAACAGACAAATTATCAGGCAATCACCCAGAAATCCTAGAAATCCAAACAACAAAGTAGTGATGTGTGCACAAAGGCCCATGATACCCCTATATTTAATAAGCAAAACAAGTAGAAAGTATACAAACTAATTAAATTCAGTTTATACGTTAAGAAAAAAATCTAATTTTACTATGATCTGAAAAGGTTTGTTCTTTTGGTTTGCCAAAATCTGCACGCAACAGCTTCAATTTGTCACTTTTTCCCTTTCAGGGTCTCTTGGCAAATTTGCACATTTTAGGGAAGCAGCTTTCTTTCTCTATCAGATTTATACAGATGGTGACAAATTAAAGGAAAAATCAGTGTCTCCAGAGCATTTTGAAGGCATGGTTTGGCTCTACTATCCACTTAATATTAATGTTCTTCTGACTGATCAACATTGTCCTGTGATGAAAAGTCTCTATCCTGATGGGATAGAATGGTGTGGATGGTGTCTTCCAGGATAACAACACTCCCATCTCCACAGCATGAGGGATCACAGGATAGTTTGATGATAAAGAAAATATTTTGATCATAGTCAACAGATTGGATCTCAGTTGAACACCGGTGAGAGATTTTGGACTGATGATGAACACCTGCATCATCAAAACAGGGACTGAGAGAATAACCTTTGAAAGAATGGTGATCAATCTGCCACTACAGAGATTTCGAGAATCTGTGTCAAAGTAGACTGAATCTGCTCTGTTGGCTTGTGGTGGCCCTACACAATACTAAACCATTTAATGTTTTTTTTTTCTTATCTGTGTGGCTATAATAAATGATTTTGAATAAAATCTTGCAAGAATTAAACCACCAGTTTATTTATCTGCCAACACTGGGAAGCTGCTTCAATAGTTACTCGGGCTCAAATCCAGTCCTGCTTGGATGTCTGATTCCCCAAAATGGAAAATCTTACAGAACTTTTGCTGTCGTCATTTATTTATCTGCCGGGTTATTTTTGACCACTGCTGAGTACAATTCTTTATATGTAAACACGCAGCATCAGCCAAAAGTGGCTTAACTTTCATGAAGCCTAACACCTTCTTAGTGGTGTCTATAAGATGGCATCAGATCATTTGTAATAGGTTTTCTGGACAATCAAGATGCTTTAACTTGGTCTTCTTGTACTGCTGCTCGTGACATTCTCCTCAAAATGCTTCCAGATAACATACGACCAGCTATGACGAGCATATTGAAAGCTATAACCTATATAACTATAGGATGCTATGACTATGGAGTTAAATATTTCATAACAATTAACCTGGGCTTGTAAACCTCACATTGTAGTTGTCCTATGGGGACACTAGATAGTTTTACTTCATAAAATCAGGCTTAATTAGGGTACATAACCTTAACATTTCATTTGATGATCTGATTTGGTATATACTGACCAATTAATTAGATCACATATATGGACAGTGAGTTAAAAATGATATAGTTTGAAAACAGTTAATACTAATGCTACTAATCTGTAATGAGAGTCCATGCTGAGAAATGGAGGTGGATGGTGTCTAGGGTTGCATATTGGCAAGAACCCGGTAATATGATACGTATCACAAGGTTATGATTCAATGTATTGTGATATAGTCCAATACTGTAAGCAAGGAGTAATATTGTGATGTCATAATAAAAAAACATCATATGAATAAAATCTGAGTTAAAAAGTCAAATCTAAGTCTAACGCTCAAATTATGCATGTCACAACTATCGCAAAGCTACTATGACATGACATAAACTTGGGTTTCACTGTGCAAACTTCTTCAAGACAGACATCACATCTAATGGTACACATGTACTGATGGAATGTTATATGTGTACACCTCCCTATAATGTATCCTTGAACTGCCTTAGGAAGTCTGACATCCTTTAAGCAGGAAACACAAGTTTCCTATCTTAGTCAGTCTTGAATTAAGTCTACAACTCTAACACCATTGTTTTAGTATTGAACAAAACAACCTGGACTGGATCCTATAAAGTCAAGCCAAGTGGAACAGTGGTGAGGAAAGCTGAGTGAACTGGGAGAATAGGAGGAAACATGAGGGAACCCCGCTTATACAGAGAAGAAACCATCACTGCTTGGATGAAGTCACTGTCCAATATAGCATGTAACACTGTTGTAATACCATTAGCTCACATTTGGGAACATCTGGGGCATTATCTGTTTTTGTTGTACAGCTCACTGGTCAGGGAAAAAAATGTTTCTCATAGTCATTGCCAAAGATATGGCATCAGGCATTTTTGTCGACTTACAATGCAGATATTGAGACTACACTGGTGGGTACATCAGAGGCCATCAGCAATGCATTCCTAGTCTGAAATGCACCAACCCACATCTCTGATGAATGCATGTTCAAAACTCTGAGTGTCTCTTGTGCAAAGAAAAAACAGAACAAGCTGATGATATCACAAATCCAGTATGCTAGTTTGATCATGCCAGTCCTATCATAGCATGTATGAAAGCACTCATAAATCTATGAAAATATAATAAATCCATACTGAGCAATGAATGAGACGTTGCATTAATCATTGATTCTATGCTTGTCATATGTAATGTGATATACAACTATACAGCTCTAAACTTGATAACCTCGACTTGATTTGACACGCACCATTTCTTTGTATCAATTTTTAGGGCTGTATTTCCTGATGTTTGGGATGTCATCATTTTTCCTGTGGTTTCTGCGGTTTCGTTTTCATACATTTCTTGTAACCTTACCTCCCACAACCTCATCAACTATCACACATCACATATATTGCCCGTGACAAGCACTGTGCCTGACTAAGCACTGTTCATAGGCCAGAACTGCCATTTTACACCTTAAGGTTAAGGCTGGGAGACGTGTTGGGAGCTAATCTTCAATCAGTTTTAAATATTTATTACTGCCAGACAGGAAAAAATGCAGCGGCATTAGTCATGAAACACCTCCCACATGGATGGATATGAAGCTCTTTCTTTTGTCTTGTCTGGTCTGAGGGAAGCAGAGACTTTACTGTGCCTTTGCCATAGATGGTAGATGAGAGGGAGCTGGTTTCTAAGCAGCCCAGACAAACTTGGTAGACACACTTGTTTGAGCATGGATAGTCACTTTTAAACATTCAAATGTCCTTGAGCCACTCTGGATTGATTTACCATTGGAGTGGGAAGAAACATGGGACAACACGTGCAGTACACACACTTACACACGTGCTTACACATAAGCTCTGTTTAACATTTCAGATGACATGAAAGATAGGCCAGGCATGCTCACGATGAAAAGTCAACGACTGCCATGGGGGCTGTGTGGAATTCTGTAAAAATGGGAAACTTATCCCTCTGGAAGCCAGTGTTGCCCAGGAGCAACATGGAATATACATATCCACCATGGGGCTCACAAATATATTTTTTTTCACTGCATAAACTGATGTTGTGGACAAGCATCAGGTATAGTTTCGTCCAAATCATTTAGGGTCTTGGCTTCCAGGGTTAAGCCAAGGGTTAAAGGGTTAAAGGGGAAAATCCGAGAAATGTATATGAGAGGGTGTGTGTAGAAAGGAACGAGAAAGGGAACCCTTCAGTTCTTTGGCTATTATACAGTAGCTATACTGATGGCTAAGTCAAGCCATTCATCAGGCTCTCACTCTGCAGGGTTAATGATGAGAGGAGACAGCCTTTCACACTGGCAAAACACAGCAAATGGAAAGACAAATGGACCATAACATGACCATTAGGTGGTACCATTAGACCACCATCCAGCCCAGTAAAATAGTGACAAGATCCCAAATGATGTCAGAAACGGTCTTTCTCCTGCTTTTGATGCTGGATTTGGAGAGCCTTAGAGAACCAAGAAACTTCTCGCAATGGCATACTTGTTTTGTTAACCAAAAGGAGAGAAAGATATGAGGATCAGCAAAAGTAAACCATCTGTTTTGCTTTTCAAATCCATTTCGAATTTCAGCACAAAACAAAACTTTCAAATAAAAACCTCTGAGTCTAGTAAAAGAACACATGGCCAACAAGTGCTACTAAAGCCTTGTTTATCTGACACCTCACTGACCTACCCAGAGATTCAGCTGCTCACACACCCAGACTTAACCTCTGCCCTATAGATTCTCTGCTGGTGTAAACTGAGGTCCTTTTCTATGTCTGAGGGACAGCCTTTGTCATTAAGTGATTTTCTTGTCTCACCTATGACCACATAGGCATATATGTCCTCTCAGTATACATGTTCTGGCAGGATACTGCCCTATAAGATCCAAGAAACAACTGAAAGTTTTCCACCACGTGCTACAATCCAAAACACTCAGTGCACAGGCATGATATAAGATTTACAAAGAGGATCTCGATTGTTTAAACATGCAGTCTGGGAATTCGTATTTCTCCTGATTTTTGCACTGCAATTATTTATTAGCTGGGGGAAACATCTAGAACAGAATATATACAAATGTTACTCAATTCCCATTTGACCGCACATCCTAACACACTCTATTAGGTTAAATCATTCCGTAAGAATGAAAGCTATTCAAAACAGAGTTTGTCAAGACCTGAGAAATTTCACATTCCCAACTGTTTCTGAAGCTTAAAATGTGTGTTTGATGGTAACATAGCTTCTTCTTTTCAAAAGGTGAAAATAATCCAGTGATTTATTTTACACTTCATGAGTTCTGCACGTGTCCACCTACCCATCCCTGCATGAGCAGTAAAATGCATAGAGGCAGTAAAACAGATGAGTCCCAGCACATGGTAAACACATGAAACAAAATTCCTAGCGCACGTAAAACTAACAGATGCAACACCTTCTTGACTCTGAAAAAAAAACATAATCATTAATGATGGATGAAAACAGAAATAGGAGACTTTCAGCAAAAGATGTGCGTAATTGTTGGGCTTGTAGTGTTATGTTGAAACCAAGGTCCTTTTTGGAAGCACTTAAAATAGAGCTGTCTTCAGAACAAAGCCAGGGAGATTTTGCAGCTGTCCAATTTCTTGTCTGAACAAATAGGGCATTGAGCACAACGGAGGAGGAGGAAGAGAAGAATGAGGCAGTGGTCGATTTTTTTACAACAAGCCTTTTACAAACGCCTTATGAACTTGATGTTTCTTAACATCATGAAGGAGAAGCCTCCTGCATTGTTCAGTGCATCTCATATGTATTATACACACACACACACACACACACACATGTATTTTATTAAAGCTCCTAAATTTCCTCTCTTATGGAACAGACAGGAACATACATGTGGTCAGCTGAAGAACCAACCCCAAAAACTCTATCCATCTGTCTGATCCTATTTACCCATTTCATTCTCATGAATCCTGAAGAGATGGAGTTGGGAGACTGAACATCCTAATATATTTCTGCACAAATTCCACTTGGAAACCACAAAAAAAGCAACAGAGCACTAATGCACTTTGCCATTTGTTATGGCTAGACAGATTATTCACATCTCAGCCGTACCACTTGAAAACGAAGATAAACTTGCTCTGAGCATGCTCGCAGGTTGATGTAGCGCGTACTAACAATAAACCCACATTCACGCCTGACCTGCGCTCAGACAGGATGCCTTGGCTCTTCCCACGATATGTTCAGCAGGACAGGATGGATTCAAATGGAAACTCAGGGCTTTTCTTTTTATGGAATTGACATCATTGCCAAACCCTATATATAGACAATTATGTTACAAGACAGTTTGCGTAAGTGACAAAGCATCTGCGTCTGGTTTCAGTCTGATACAAGTCTGGCCGATTTAAATTAAAGAAAGTGCAGTGATAATGAAACTGCTAACATAAGGTTTCGGTAACTCATTAAGGAAAAAGCAGGTTTTCCATCCATGGGGGAAACAGCCTTAATTTTCACTAAATTATTACTTCTAAACATCATTCATAAAGCAGAAAATATAAATAAACAGTCTTTCATTTCAGTTTCAGGTTGCTCTGCACCACATCCAGCTACAGTCAGGGTCTGTTATACAGATATTAATGATTCTTGATTAGTGCACCCTTTACTGTAATAAACACAACAGATCAAAGGATCAAATGGAGTTATATTACCTGGGGGGGATCTGATTTAATGGGTGTGGAGTCACAGACGTGTGCGCTTACATGTGCACACACCCACCCACCCACCATGCACACACACAAGCTGATTTTATCATCATTGTGATGGTAACTAATGCTATATCTATCCCTAAATTTGAGCCCAGTAACTATACGGTAATCTTTAGGGCGTGTTACATTTTTTAATGTACCGTAAAAGCTGCGCGTTTGTGCTGCAAGCACGTGTTTGTGCTGCGGAAGTATGCGTATCCTTATACCGCCATCCTTTCTCCAAATAATAGTTTTTGATCACTGATGTGGTCTCAGAGCAAAATGTATCGTGCCTGATTTAGTTAGACAACCAGTTAATTTCTGCCTTCAGAATATATTTCAGGTGATTAATACAGTATATTTGAGCTACACAGTTTGAAAAAAATACAAGATTGTGACAATTTGATCAGTAAAAATATGCATGCATTAGCTGAGAAAAGAGGCCCACAGGCTCGGGTTTTATGTGTCTTATAGGGGCCGTTGTAGGAAATAAGCTAGCCTTCCTGGCCCTGCAAACAATAGCAGGATCAGGCTGTATATGAAATATTACTTTCACTGTGGTGCTGTCGGCAACAATGGCAAACTGTTTTCCTCTGAATTGCACGGAGGCCTGTAAAGCCTACTTATACATGAGAAAATGAGGCATTTACAGATTTTTTTTGCTTTTTGTTTTTTGTTTAATGATTTTATCGAATGAAATGAGGGTCACATTAGAATGATTCCTGTCCTTTTGCAGAATGTCTACAAGTTAATTTTTTGATAACATTCATCCCATGTGACACCATGATTCTGTAAACACAGTGTACATCCATAAAGGCCAAATCAAATCATAGCAACTGGCACAGATACCTGAAAGGCAAAAAAACCCCTTTTCAATATGATGGCCAACACTCGACACTCCATAGATTTGCAACACAGGCCTGTTTTCCATCTGTTTCAAGCTATGTCATCATCAGAAGAAAAACACAGTTATAAGAACCAATTACAAGTTCTGGGCACTTGGGATCCCCCTACAGCATCCACCACAGTATTTTTGGAGTTAAAAACAGCAACGTACCTGCCAGAGCTCCATTTTGGCGATGTGTACATCCGTCTTGTGGAAAATCCCTCTTACACTTGCATACCACTCTTACACACCAGAATGAAAGCTTGCAAAAGTGCAGACAGCTATATGTGTTTTCAATCTGGATGGATCAATAATGCTGTGTTTGAGAGGTGAAGGACAAGAAATTCTTCACTGTCAAAGCAAAGGTGAGTGCTAATTAAGTCACGTTAGCTAGCTTGAAATTTGTGATTCTGCCTCTCAGTGTTTTTTGTCCCATCTTCATAAGGGACAACACTGGTCTGTCTTTGTGTAAGTGATTTTCATATCTGGCTGTGATACTGTCAAGTCCTCTATCACATCAGTGAGATCAAAATGTAATAAATGAAGCTAATCATAAATTTGTACTACTCAAAAGAGACAATTGTTGTTGTTTTTTAGACAAAGCCAAAATACCCACGGGTTATCACAGTATAATCACGTTTCCTCCTTCATGGACAGTTTATATGGCCTAGAGCAGTGATGGACTACATGTCCAGTACCATATGCTTTGAGATTCACAAAACCAGCTGCACAAACAAGCCTCCAGATAACACTAAATGCGCTCAGTTAACATGGTAGCTTCCAGGGGGACAAAAGAGGACACAGGTACCTGAAAATCACTGTTCTCTCAGTAAGCGCCTAGAGCAAATGGAGAGTTTAGCATGAAACAGGAAAGTTCGTTTTCCTTAGACCTACTTAACACAATCTCGCCATTTTAACATCATTTGTTTAGATGCCTTTAAACATGATTCTTCTGAAAGACAACACTCATGGGACTCCGGTGCCCAAACAAGTGAGCAATTCAAAAGTCATGCATCTGCTGAGAAAAACAGAAGTCCCACATGACCACGGAGTTTAGATTGTAGCCATGGCAATAAATTAAATAAAGGCTGTAGGGCTGTGTCTGAGACTGCACCCTGTTTGCTGTGATGTACGCAAATGTTTTGTCCTGTTGTTTCCATATCTTAAAATATTTTGTGTAGAGCATCCGTCCACCAGGTAAGAGAGTGTTACTAGAAGTATCGCTCAAGTTTCAAGAAGGACAACCAGGAACAGTCCAGAAACAATGTTCCTGCAATGTTCTCAAGCTAGTATTTGCTGTTAAATAGTAGGCTTTACAATGTTTGGTTTTTTTTTTTTTACTTTTTTGACACCATATTCCCAGTTTAGTAGGAAATAACAAAAAAAATTAGCCACTAAAATGTTTCAGCAATGTTGTAGGAATGTTAGTAAACGTTATGAATACCCAGATATGTAAATGTATGCAAATGTATCTCACCTGTAATGTTTTGCTAACCCAAAATCATTAGATGGTCAGTCCACTCAGGTCATGTAGCTACAACCTTAAGCTTAAGGGTACTGATTTAACGTATAAGATCCAAGATACCCACAATGCACTTTGCTGTTTGTAGGGAATTAAGATCATTCTGATATCCACTTTTCTTGTTCTTGTAAGTTTAAAAAAAATCTGTTAATCTAAAATTGTCGCAGTATATAGACACAAGTAGTCCGTTTCTATACTATAACACATGTGCCCCTTTTCTGCTACCAATAATAATCAGACATTTTTGGCTCAATTCAGCCCTGAATTTAGCAAATGTTTAAGAACTCATTAGTGCTAATACAAGGCCAAGACATTCGCTTCTTTTTCTAACACTGTCATCGTTGGGGAATTGATTGACAAGGCAGGTGGAAGGCACAAACAGGATGTGGACAGTCGAGCAGGCGCTCTGCCAGTGCTGAGACCAAAGGATCTGCTACGGCTATTCTCCAGGCTCAAGCTATCATCTCAGTGCAGGAAGTTGAGATTCCACAAGTCCCAGCGGCCAATACAATTCATGCCATGCAAATCACAGCATGGGAGTCTGAGAAGTCTCAAAGTTTAAGAGAGAATTTATTGTTGCTGTGAGGATGCATAGGTGATGGACTCAACTGTGCAAACAACCCAAAGGTTTGTTGGGGTCACACACACAAGAGGATATTTCACACCTCCACTGCGTACACAGGATTGTCTGTAACAATCCATGTTACATTACATTAGTGTCATTTGGCAGACGCCCTTATCCAGAGCGACTTACATTTATCTCATTCATACAAATGAGCAGTTGAGGGTTAAGGGCCTTGCCCAAGGGCCCAACAGAGGCAGCATGGTGGTGTGGGGATTTGAACTAACGACCTTCCAATCAGTAGTCCAATGGGACAACCACTGAGCTACCATTTGTGTGTTCCTTGCGTGTTTTGCTAAAGTAAAAAGACTAGAAAATACACAGTGATCATTTATTACTTTCATATTACATACGTGCACACCATAAGATGAGAATTCTAAACATAATACTGTTTGTGTTTGGCTTTACAAGACTCTTTGGGTATGTGGGAGATCTTTGGGTAGCGATGTGGGTTAAGGATATCAAAACCTAATGCCGCTGCTCTCCAGGACCACCCAGAATTTTTTTTTCATGCTCACACCCAAGCATTTGATAAATGATACACAAACCAGTTCAATACATACAGTCTAAGAAAATGATCCCAGACTAGAGCTGTGTTGTATACCAACAGAAATAAAACACCAGTCAAGTCAACTGGTAGAAACCGGTACTCAAATTATTTTGCTACCAAGGATCAGAAAAACAATAAAAGAATCTTGAGTACATGCTAATACCAGTGTGGAAGCTAAAATGTTTACCAAAGGTGTTTCTCAGTTAAAAGCTAAAGTTAGCTCAGCAACAGCATGTTTAATAATTTGTTTGGGGAAAACAGCAATCATGATGAGTTTCCTTTACAAATTCCTCGGGCGACAGGCAGGGTACATCCTGAGCAGGTCACCAGTCCCCTGAGTGCACGTCTTTGGACTATGGGAAGAAACTGGAAGCCCACACGGACACGGGGAGAACAGCAAACTCCACACAGAAAGACCCGCAGGTCGATCCCTGGGATTCAACCCAGTACCTTCTTGCTGTGAGGCGAAAGTGGCAACCACCACACCATCGTGCCACCTCCTTTACAAACTTAGGGGCCTTATTAAAAGCTCACGGATTTGTGGATAACGGGAAGAATGGTAGTTATAATAAACGCGATAATGCCCATCTAAGTAGCAACACCAAATTTATTCCTGTCCAAACTGTGGAAACTTTGCACACCTAACCAGATTGACTTTCTCAGAGAATGCATTTAGAAACACAGCAAATGCTCCACAAAAATTTCTACTAAACTTAATTCAACGAATACATCTGAACACAGCATTAAAATTGACCAAATGCCACCCATCATTAGAAAACCATGCATGCTTGAGAAAAGCCACAGAATGTAAGAAAGACTTCTGGATCTTGCAAATTTTATGCATAATTCTTTGGCACAAATCTGGCTGCATAAACTGTTAGCTATGTCACCCACGCCTCTCTCACACTGGCCCCAAAAGGAGAGTAAGAAGGGATGCAAAGAGACAGAGAGTCAAGAAGATAAACAGTAGTTACTGCTATTTCCTCTGTTGTTGAATTTGCTCATTCCTCCCTTGACAGAGAGCAGAACAGTAAGATCTGTGCAGGATGGTCAACATAGTGTGGTGAAGTCTATCACGATTTCCCTCTTGGCCTTCAGGCTTCATCCAGTACTCCCTTCCACACACCCACCTTCTGCACATGCCTCCTCCAGGACTCCTTCAGGGCAGATAACGCCATGAAATATTTAAAGAAGCAGGATACACTGCTTTCAGAATTTCCTACCTAGTAAGGTGGACTTAGTATAATTTGGGCAATTTGACAAATGAAGTCGTGGTTACATACTAGTAACAAAAATAACTCTCTTTTTGGATTGATTTATAATTGATCATTATAAGATGTTGTTCTTTGCGCTATCTGAAGAGGATGTGTCCCCAAAAAATGTGGAGTTTCAGCTGCATTATTCCAAATCGCCCTACTACTCGTTTCCTTGCTTCAACATTGCATTTGACTCAAAGAGGATTTATTGTAACCCTCAGCGCTAGCAGGGTCAATTAATCTCAGGAAATGAAAAATCTGGCAAACAAACTAATCTGATAGGAGTTAATCTGGAGACACATGAGACTATTCTGTCCTTTTGGGAATCTCGGGGAATAAACAAAAACTGTTATAATAACTTCTTGGAAGTTAAGCCAAACTTGAATCAGGACCACCAGCTTCATGGTAAATCTACAGGCAGAAGAATAACAAACCTATTACCCAGAACTGTTTTAGAGCCATTTCTACTTAGAATTCTTTTTTTCATTTCCACGTAGCATCGATCTGGGTCATTCTGCTCTTCGCTCTAACTAATCTGAGACAAGAAAACACTGTTTAAAGATTTGGTGGGGCAGCACAATATTAATAAAGGCATAGCCTCAAACAAAATGAAGTCAGAAGGCTAACACATTTGAATTGTGCTATAGGCTACTATCTAGTGATTTCTTATCTAGTAGTAATTCAACTGAGTTCGATACAGCTGGTTTGTTTCCTGCAAGGCATGAATAGAAGAGCTAGTATCATTAACCAGGGTTGCCAAATTAAAAAAAACAAATTCTAACCCAACTACATCAGCTGAAACTAGGCCAAAACAAATTCAGCCATTTGAAAATTTCCTTCCCACAATACAATAGAAATGGGCCTGTAAATCACAGACACGCTGTCTGTATTTACGCTGCTTTTGCATGCGAGTCAGAAGATCCTACTTCTCCCTTGTGACATTGGAATTACTAGTATGTCTCGTTCAAGTGTTTTATTGTTGGAGAGAAATGAAAACTGGGATTCCTTCTCATCTGTTTCTTCGGGTAATCCTATTTTAATTCAGTATTGCACATGCTAGACATTAGCATTAGCTAACGTGAGCTAATGTAATGTTGAGCTAATGAACTTTGCAATGCGCTAGCAGTCTGGTTCATTAACTATAGCAGTGTTTCTCAACCGGGGTGCCGTCTGACATCCTCAGGGGTGCCGCAGAAACGTGGCTGTGTCATGTTAGCATGGGAGTGACGGACGAGACGGGAGTTAAATAACTTAAAGTTTATTCAAGGAGAGGCACGATATTTTAACGCCCCGTCCCCTAGAACAACTGGGACGGCTTTCATGAGGATTTACTGAGAAAACAACCAATCAGAACGCTTCTTCAAAGAAGTGACGGCAGAAAAAACTTTTGAACCAATGAGGTTCAAGAGTGGGCGTGTCTCGGTCGGGATTGAAAACAATCAGTGAA
>JAQMCW010000034.1:9329578-9342015 GCA_030068335.1 Chrysichthys cranchii
ACGTAGGTTTAAGAGTGTAGAAAGTGTTTAAGAGCATGGGAAGTGTTTATAAGAGTGTGGGAAAGGTTAATAAGAGACTGAGAAGGGTTTATTAAGCCTTAAAATATATATAAATAATAAAATTAATGTAACATCACGGGTCTCACCTTTTGCGGGCCGGAACGTAATCCCCGCGATAGGCGGGGGTTCACTGTATTCCTTAGTCATTTAAAAAAAACAAAACTGATAAGGAAAACATGTTGGATATGGTATTATATGCTCACTTTATTATGAACAATATACTAATACTAGGTGGGGTTTTGCTTTGCTCACAAAATAGTCTCAATTCTTCGTGGCATGGATTCCACAAGCTGTTGGAAACATTTCATTTCAGATCCTGCTCCATGTTGACATGATTGCATCATGCAATTCCTGTACATATTCAGATGCATTTTCATGCTGCAACTCACCTGTTCTACCACATCCCAAAGATGCTCTATTGGATTTACAGCTGGTGACTAGGAAGACCACTGAAGACCACTGATTGATTGGTACTAACAGGCCCAAAGAAAACATTCCGCACAATATAACACTACATCCACCAGCTTGGACTGTTGACACAAGACAGGTTGAGATTTATGGATTCATGCTCTTGGTGCCAAACTCTGATGTATGCCTCATCAGACCTGGCTAACAGAATTGGAACCTGATATGATTTTGTAGCCCATCCACTTCAAGGTTTAACGTGTTGTGGATTCTGAGATGCGTTTCTGTTTACCACAATTGTATAGAGTGGTTATAGCAAAGAGGCATAGCAAAGGGCAAAGATATTAAACAGCCTCCTCAGTACAACTGCTTTCAGTGGTATGCAGGTGCAAAGATCCTGAAACCACAACTAATTGCACAGGTGTGCCACACAAGATTTCACAGCACACTCTCCAAATAAAGATAAGGAAGGTAAGAGAGAAGCCAACAGTCAGTCGAAAAGAGCTGCAGGGCGACCTGAAAGCAGCAGGAACAAGAGTTACACAGAGAACATTAAGCAATGAACTGCACTGAGATGTGTATCTAAAAGCATTTAGACAAATAAGAAGTCTTTCTGAACAGTCAGCCAAAACAAAAATAAATCTCTTTGGCAAAAATTTCAGTTTGCCATATTTAGAGAAAGAAGGATATATGATCCCAAGAACTCCATAGGTCAGTGACGCATGAGGGATGGAGCATGATATGGAGCTGCTTCTCTGTAAATGGCACTGGGACATTACACATCACTGAAAGAAACATGAACCCTGCAATGTACCAGAGAAGAGAATTTAATCTCATTAGTCAAGAAACTGAATCTGGGGAGAACGGCCCCAAACATACAGCCTAAATATCTCAAGAAGGTCTTGCTTGGCTCTCATCTGACTTGAATCCTACTGAAAATTTATGGTGGGTGATTCCTGTACGATTTGCTAAGAGGAATGGGCCAAAATTGAAGCACTATCATGCAAAAAATATAATTACTTCTTATAGTACCATCAACAGCTTTGCAACAAAGTACAAATGTTGGTCATTTGTGGTGTCGGAGTACTTTCTTGTGCATAATTAAGAGTACAAAGTCAAAAGATATTATTTGTGTGAATTTAAATAGATGTATTCACTGGAGGTAATTTAAAGGACAAAAACCAAAGGGGGTGAATACTTAGATCCCCTCACTATTTGTACATGCTATGTGGTACAAATTGTGGTACTTATTATCTGAAAGAGAATGACATGTGAACATAAAGTTGCATACCGTCTAGTTTAATTGTTAAAAGAAAGCTTCAAAACACCACAAAATAGAACTCAAAAAGGAATTATTTCCATATAGGCTATAAGTAAACAGCTTTAACAGAAACGCTTTATCTGGACATCTGATCAGTGTAAAGTAAAAACAAAAAAGCAAATGAAATAAAAATACATCGTTTAAATAAACTTTACAAGCAACAAAGTTGTCCTGGATGTTTACACACATGAATACATGAACAGACATGAATGGAATGAACAGATAATGTGTACTAAACAGATACCAATACAGACTTTGGAAAGCTTGCAAAAAAAAGTTGAGACTAAAGTCGCATGGACGCAGTATAAAAATGACACAGATGTCTTTATTTTTTATGCTGGTGAGCTGTCAGATATGGAGCTTGTGGGTATGAGTGAGTAGTCAGATATGAAGCTTGTGGGCCGTGTAAGTTGTTAGATATAAAAGTCCTAGGAAAAGAAAGACCAGCTTCATTTGATTTGAATGCAAGTTTCTGTGTGATGCATTTACAAGGTTCATTTATTGATTTATAGATTTATATTTGACTTCTAGCATTCGACCTCGGTTGGTATTTGGGGTGTGATGGGGAGAGCTAGCTGAAGGGTGGGAATTGGAGCACAAACACATACAGGGATGATACAGATACAGATAGCATCATTGTTTTATACTCCTTAAAGGGATATACCTGTCACTTTCAGTTTGCTGGGATCTGATGTGTGAATTTTCCAGTCATGGTATGGTTATGAAGGAATCCTGTGGAAAAAAAAAAAAAGACCAATGATCCACTTTAATAAATAAGCCCAGACATGATTATTGGTATGTTCACAAATATTTGGGTGAAAATATGTTAGTGTGTGTGGGTGCTTTGATCCAACATCAACATTGCCCCTACTATCCGAGGGACTGACTGATTGTTGAAATCCAAATATACTGGTTGAAAGTATAGCCCTAACATGTGAACTAACTAGGTCCAGTATGTAGGATTCAATGGATTGCAAATAACTGCACATAGTGAGTGTATCGATCAACTAAATGATTAATTACTTAGTAGTTGTTAATTATTCATTAAATACTGATTATATTTTGAAAATTAATGACTAATTTTAGCCATAGTGAATTTAAATATTATCTGTACTATATAAGTCTGACAAGGTTGCCTTACCCTGAGCTGCTAGATGACAATGTTATCATTAAGGTCAGTGGTAGCTTAGGGGTTATGCTGTTGCCTGGAAGGTCAGGGGTTCAAATCCCAGCTCTGTCTTTGCTCTGCCCTGGGGCATTTCCCTTAAACCTCAGCTGCTTAGTTGTACAGGGTGGGCCATGAAAAATTAGCCTGTCTCCGGTGATAAGAAGATAAGATGAACGAGCAAATAAATCGTTTTTATTCACTTCAACAAAAGTCACCACAGATGCTGAAAATGGTCCCTATTCATGTCTATGCACCTACATCTGGAGTGACAGGGGCTACGGCCTCCTCCAAAGAGCGGGGCACCGGTATTGGAGACAGGCTACTTTTTCATGGACCACCCTATATAAATAAGTTGCAAGTCACTCCGCATAAGGGTATCTGTAAAGTAAATGGCATACTTGTAAAGTTAAAGACATACACACACTGGCAATTTAATTTCAAATTGCTATTTTGTTTTTATCATGTTGATTTTTTCTGTGTTTAAAAGTCCACATGTATACTATTCTCAATCCCAAAGCGATCCAATCAGAAGCAGCATGAAAACATAATTGCTGCTACCACCATAATGCCTGCCTGTATCTCTGTCAGATATAATCTTCTTGTTTAGGGATAAGGAGAGGAATGTAGGAAGTGGTGAAAGTCACTTCATATCAAGCCATTCACATCATATCTGAGGGACAGGTTTGATTTCTGTTGCAGCCAGTATGAAAGACAACTGCTGGAGTTGTGGTAAGTTTGATAGAATAGCAGAATACATTACTACAAATTAGGTCATACTAAACGCATTGCAACATGCAGAAGCAATGTGCATATCAGATCCTGTTTAATAACTGCCTATCAGCATCGAGTGGCAGTCAGGCTATTAACCATTTATGGTCATATGTTTTTCTGGTGAAGCTTGTCATCATGTTTTTCTGTATAAGGTTATGAGATTTTATCATATGAACTTGTTAAGTAGACAAATCATTGTCTCAATCTAAACAATCTTGCCATTGTCTCAGTCTAAACTATCAACACAAAACCTTTTGGAACATTACTTAATACCTCTTTATGTCTAGAATACTGTTCTTTTTAAAAAAAAAAATCTGAAACAGGAGTACACTGACCATGTTTTAATATCTGTCCATCAATATTGCCCAATGCTAATGCAATGCAATGCCACTACATCGAGTGGTTATCTGGGCATTAATAGGTGAAGTATGAAGTCATGCTCATGTCTTTTGGTAATAGTCTGGAAAACTCCAGGCATTATTCTATGTGGTCTAAGGGCTGACGTTTGTATGTTAGAATTAGTGTCAATTATAGAAGATGTAAAGGTCAACACAGGCATTTTTTGTTCAAAGGTTAAGAGCCACATTGGAAAGATAAAATCTCACTCATGTACTCGTCCAGATTTATTCCTGTCCTGCGTGTTTTCCTTTGTGAATTGTAAATGTCATGAAACTTTTACAGTTTGCCACCAGAGATTGGGGAAACATTGAAAGTGATTTTGGAAGTAGTAGTAGTTTATTGGTTTCACATGTTTTCCAACAGAATACCATGTAGTATGAATTATTACAACTCCACAGAAATATATTGGTATCATACTTTGCCTTTTTAGAAGTAAAGTAATTTGCCAAACTGGATGAAAGGAGGATCTTGTTTTAGGCCTTATCTGATTTTGTGCTTTCCTGATGAAAAACTTGTGACAGTGTCAGGGGTTTACTTTATGCATGCTTTGGCCCATGGTCGGTCTTCCAAGGCCTACAGGAGTAGCTATTTTCAGACCAGCATCATACCAGAATTCTGCACAACCTCCTCAACGCAAGGAACTGACTGCAGACCTAGCTTATGTCCCGTAAACGTCTAAACTTGTGTCTACATGACATAGCCATAAATTTGTTTTCCGTCTAAACACATCGTGAATGCACCTTCATAGTTGCCCTTTAACCTGCCAGTAAGCTCTCTGAAGTGGGGTCTACTGTCTACTGGTCTCCATCCTATCAAGCTTACACATACTGAATGTGCAGTATCAGTATGCATGTGACAAATAACCTAATTTTTTGGGCTTAAATCCAGGTGTTTGTATTTATCAAGTAATAAATTGACTAATATTTTAGTAGTACTAGTACATTTCTATAGTGGCATAGAATAGCTGAAATAGACTAAAATGCATTAATGTACATAAATAAATGAACATACAGTAGAACCGGTCACGAACGCCTCCAAACATGAACAAATCGGTTCCCGACCAAAAAATTAGCCAAAATTTTGCACCTGGTCATGACCACACAATCGGGTGCCAAACAAGCACAGCCCCGGCTATTTTCCCCTTCCACTTCGTACGTGCCAATGTTTTCCCATTTTATGTTTGTGTACTGCGCAATTGCGTATTGCCCACCTAACAAAGATGCACGTGTCCTTTTAATCGGTCAGACGTGCGTTCATTCACTGTACAGTAACCTCCTCCCTGCCCATCTTCCTCCTCACTTCTTTAACGCCAGAAGTCGACTCATGCAAGGTTATTTTTTTTGGTTGTTCGCAATACATTTTTGTATAATTCAGGATTGTTCAAACTTTGATTTTTTTTTCCTGTACTTAAAACTCTTTTAAAAATTTAACCTTTAACATTTAAAAAATGTTCACAGCATTTTTTCGTTGTGTTTCTCTGCATTTTTGCTCTATAAGCCTTCATTATGGCTCCCAAGAAAGTGGAAATGGTAGTGAGAGTAAGAAGCCTAAGCGTATAACAGTTGAAATAAAGAAAGAAATAATCGCAAAAACATGAGAACTGCCACCATATCCCTCCGCCACCGTCCGCCTACGCCAGCAACTATGTATTAACCGCAAAGGGAACGTGGAATAAAATCATCTGTTTATTTAATTTAGATTTATTTTTCTATAATTAAGGTTATTTTCATTTTATTCTATGTTTTATTGCCAAACCCGTAATACACTTTTAAACCCATAATACACCTTAAAAACATGCTTTGAGGGCTGAAACACATTAATTGTATTTACATTCATTTCAGTGGGAAAAATTGATTCAGGTCGCGAACAAATTGGGTCACAAACAGAGTCTCGGAATGAATTCAGTTCGTGACCAGAGGTTCCACTGTACTTTTGGAATCTGTCCATTTGCTTCTAGAATTTATTTTCGGTATACTATCTATCTGTGTTTTTGAGGTTGAATTAACATAACAGCAATCGTGATTGTACACACTAGCATGATTCAATAAAGTAATTTGAACTAAATGGCTGATGTTTCATATTAAGTGAACTATAGGATTTCCTTCCTTTCCCAGGAAATATGGTGGAGATATCAGAATAAGAATAGCTATCCAATATGTTTGCTTAGAATCAGGTCCTGAGAAAGTCCCAGCATTTCCTAATGGCCCATGGCCTCTAATCAAATTAGAGGTGGTATTAAGTTACACCAGTCGGTAGAAGAAACAGCAGTTGAAAAGTCACTATTTATGCAAAGAGAACTTCTTTTTCAGGATCTTTTTTCAGGATTCTGCATCCTGGTGAAATCATCTGATAGATTTTGATACAGTTCCCAGATAAATCGCTACAGCAAATGCTCTGTATTTGATTTGTGCAAAGATATCTTGTGCTCATATTATTTGTATAAGTAGAATTCAAAATGGGTTTTTTTGGCTTTGAATTTGAATGTAGGAGGAAAGCAGAAAATGCTGAACAATGGGACAAAAGCCTGGCTCAAGAGTAAGAGAACATGATGATCACACACTTTCCCATGCGCATTCTTTTTGACTTTGTTTTATGAGAGGCATAATATGGTAAAATGCTAATATTACTGTGACGGTCGGGGAAAAATCACCAGCTGTTGTGCAGCTGAATTCAGTGAAAAATAATCATGTTTTACCCAACATTATGTTTACATTTACAACATACTTTGACAATTAATCTTTAAGAAACCAAAAAGTTTTTTTTTTTTTGTTGTTTGTTGTTTTTGTTTTTGTTTTTTTAACCAAAAAGACATGAATATGTTCTATTAACTTTTTACTCTTGCATAGGCTATCTTCCTTCTAAGGTCTTGATAAGTAGACCAAATGTGGTGGGGGAACCATCCACACTGCACAAAGATTTCTGAAGCCTTGTTAGCTGAGTGTTATTTCCTCACACTGTGTTGTCTAAGAGTCTAACCAATTCAGCTTGTAATCAAAATGATAGAACATTCTCAAGATACCTGTGTTGCATCTGCATTGCAGTTGGAGTAAAATTTTTAGATGCAGTTGTCTCCCTTTTTTACATTTGGAGGTAAACGGAATTTAAAATCCGATACTTTTACTTGTGGTTGCGATCGGGGGTGTAAACTGCTTGCCTAATTGTACTTTGTTACACATATACACAGAAGTATTATTTATAATAGTTGTATATAGAGTTTACTTGAGCATTACTGAAATTGACTACCACTGTACCCTCACTTGATTACATTTCCAAGAAAAAACAATTTTTTTCTTTACTCTAGCATTTTAATTTAGACATTCAAAGTACTTGTTAGTAATCTACACGGTCTCTTCTTTTTTCATCTAGCCAATGCCTGCGTGCTATCTTAAAGTCTAATAAGTATCATTTCTGAGTACTTTGTACACACCATGGTTGAGATGGTTGATGCTAAAGAGAAAAATGTTTCAGTTCAGGAAAGGAGTGGTTTTTAGAAGTG
This sequence comes from Chrysichthys cranchii, assembly GCA_030068335.1. Taxonomy (NCBI): domain Eukaryota; kingdom Metazoa; phylum Chordata; class Actinopteri; order Siluriformes; family Claroteidae; genus Chrysichthys; species Chrysichthys cranchii. The sequence goes on from JAQMCW010000034.1 coordinate 9,337,199, forward strand.
TGTAACTATGTATGGTTAAAAAAAAATGTCATCATGTGAAAGGTTTTCCCAGGCCACACCACATTACATAGACATTGTCTTTGTAAACGTCTGGCACATTTACCACTGCTAGTCTAGCAGTATGCATCCTCTTTGGGGAAACCCCTCAGACTATAGTATGGTTTTGTCTCCAGGTGCTCCCTGTGGTTGTGTGGGTGCATCTGCGGGTGGGTGGGTGCACTCTTGGATTTGCATAAGAGGAAAGGCGTTGATCTAGGCAAACCATGATGTCTATGAGTGATAAGAACAAGAAAATGGTCGCTATATCTTGTGCCAAAATAATCCCCTCTGAAACAGGAGACAATTGAGGGAAGATCTATTGTGTTGGATTAAAGGAAATTGTAAAGGAATTTAGCCTCAGATGAGAAGACCATGTGTTGAGGAGCTAGTAGCTTTCATTTTCATTCGTTCAGTATATCTGTGTCGGTCTACCCGTTCATTAATGTCACTTTTACACACCTAGATACCCACTGTACAGTATATGTGTTGTAATAGCTCCTGTATGTGCATGTGAGTGGGTTTGTTGTGCCACATTTAATGTTCTACCCAAATGTGCCCTTTTACTGAAAACCAGATGCAGGATGGTGTTCAGTGAATGGTTTCCGGTGGTTTTGCTCATTCTCTCTGTCCTGAAAACTTTCTGACCCTGTATTGGCTCCGAGAGTTTTGCCTGGCAAGAGACACAAGATGTCTGTGTTCTCTGACGAGCACAAGCACCAAGTAACAAGGCCAGTAAATTAGCTGCATAATAAAAGTTATGCTGAGAGTCTCACATGTTCTAATTTAAAAGCACATCATGACCTTCAGTTTAAGGCACTTTAAAATTACCTTATCTTGTTACAATCTCCTCTTTCTTCTTCTTTTTTTGTGCTTATGATTCTGTCTCTCTCTCTTCCTGTCTCAATCTTTTTGTCCCTTTTATACAAGAGGATGTACATTTGTTTAGAGACAATGTGCTAAACATCCTGATTTTAAAATAGTCCTGTGAATGGTAAACTAATGGGTTCACCAGACCGTTTAGCTGAGAAAGTCAGGAACAGGAAGAGCAGGTACACGCCAAGAAATATCTTGAAGATGACATTCCCAAAGCAGTCCCTTTGCTGTATTTTTCCATTGTTCAGGGTTAATTTGGGCAGTATAGACAGTTTTTTTTTTAAAGTAGAGAAAAGACTTGTGTGTTAGAGGTATGACCGAATTTATTTTAAGTTCAGTTAATTAACATTTCAAGCACTCTTTTTTAACCCACATTTTATCTTGCCTTTACGAAACCTACAATCCTTTGATACTTTCTCTTTTAAATATCCTAAAATTATTCAAATAGAAGAATATCAAATAGAGTGCTTACTATTTCACATTACCCAACTTAAACAATGTAGGTTTTGAAGGGGGCAAAGATTAATGGACAAAATTATTAGCCCAAAGTCATGTTTAGGTAATTAATTAATCAAAGAGTGCTGGGAGAGTAGATACTGTATTGTATATTGAGCACAAGTGTTTAAATGAAAATCACATTAAAGTATTATACTGAGAGCAGAGCTCGATGGTGGATTGGAGTCTAATCATGAGTTTAAATGACATGTTCACATCTGTCCAAACAAACTGAAATAAGCAGGCAAACACATCGTGATTCAGATCCAAATCAAATGATGTAGAACGATCTAGAATGTGTCATATACAAATGATATGACACATACATAATTATATGACACAACCTAGAAGGATTCCAGTGATGTCATGTAATGATGAATGATTGCAAACTGACTAGCAGACATCATCAGTGATGTCAAACACAAGCAGGTGACTATGTTATGATTTCCATTAAATTTGGGGTACATTTGGGTGGTTAATGGCACAATAATACACACGGCAACTCTTCACCTGGTCACTTTTAAAGTAAGCCAAGGCATGATGGTCTTTATCACATAACACCTCTGAGTTTGTAAGCCTTTTATGGAATAAGCATGTGGTGGGGCTGGGTCTTTTTTGGTTGTTTGTTTTGGTTTTGGGGTTTTTTTGTAGCAGGTAACAGCATAAGTGATTCCATCCAAGCCAGTGTTGTGCTAGAGCCATATACTCTAAGGTCCATTGTGATGTGATAAATCTGATACAGGGCATCCAATTACATAAAGTAGAACCTCTGGTCACGAACGCTTCAGAACACGAACAAATTGTTTCCCGACCAAAAAATTCACCAAAACTTTGCACCTGGTCATGACCACACAATCGGATGCCAAACAAACGCGGCCCCGGCTATTTTCCCCTTCCGCTTCGTATGCACCAACGTTTTCCCATTTTCTGTTTACGTATTGCGCAATTGTGTATTGCGTACCTAACAAAGACGCATGTGTCCCTTTAATCGTTCTTGATCAGACGTGTTCATTGGCTGTGCAGTAACCTCCTCCCCGCCCATCTTCCTCCTCACATCCTTAGCGCCAGAAGTCAACTCATGCAAGGTTAGTTTTCTTGGTTGTTTACAGTAAGTCTTTGTATAATTAAGGATTTTTCAAACTTAATTTTTTTTTTCTGTGCTTAAAACTCATTAAAAAAATATGTTTACAGCGAACGGTTCATAGAGGTCTAATACGGACTCATGTAATGTTAGTTTTCTCTGTTGTTCAAGGTTTTCTCAGTGTTATTCAAGGTTTTTACATTTAGTTTACTATTACACTCTGCATTCTATGGTATAATGAACTATTTTTGTGCTTAAAAATCTTTAAAAAAAAAACAAACAAAAAAACCCACAATAATTTACATACAGTTCGCAAGGTCTAGAATGGACTAATCGTATTTACATACAATCTAATGGGGAAATTAGGTTTGGGTCATGACCAAATCGTGTCGCGACCACAGTTTTAGAACGAATTGTGGTTGTGACCAGAGGTACCACTGTACACAGTTTAGTATTATATTAGCAATCATTTCCCCCCCTGAACTTTTCCACATTGTGTGGCATTACCTGGACCTGAAATACACGTTACTGTGATTTTATGGCATGAATCTACACAATCACTGCACATTAACCTGAGAACACCATCCACACCCTGGAGCAAGGTGGTGGCAGCATCATGTTGAGCATTTCCTTGGCCACTTGGTTGGTTTTGCAGATTAATGCCAATCTTGGTCATTGATTTTTGGTGGATTCTATAAGCTGTTAGTAGACAGTTCTCCTCTAGGCAGAATTACGGATGTGCCAAATTCTCTCTATTTTAAAATAATGGATTTAAAGAAGGATTTAATATGTGGGACGACCAAATTGTGAGATAATATTTTATAAATTTTATTTACGTACTTGTACTAGATTTGTTTGAAGAGCTCCTTGGTGTACGTGTTTCTGTTTGTTTCGGTATAGTCTCTAACAAACTATGGGTTCTTCCAGGAAGAGTTGGACACCATGGGACACTTTAATTGCACACAAGTGGAACCCATTCAGCTAATTATGGGAGTTGTGCTGGTAACTGGATCCAGTAGGACTAAGTTAGGGGGCTCACACTTCAGTATTATGGACTGCTTTATATAGGTTCATGACAAACTGGAGTTGATTGTTAATATTGTACATACTAAAACCTTTAAATATAATGATTCAAAATACAACATTTTGTAATTATCAGGTCTTACTTGTGTTTGTAAAACTCTGGTCTAAAGGACACTGTCTGCTCACGCTGTTGTGTCTCAGTCCAGACAAACACAAGAGGACTCCCATGGATTCCAGGGCTTTCCTTGTTTCCTTTTATAGGCTGTTAGCAGTCCCTCATATTGTGTGATTTCTCTCTCTCTCTCTCTCTCTCTCTCTCTCTCTCTCTCTCTCTCTCTATTTGTCTTTATAAAGATACAGTGGGTGGTGGTCCAGTTTTGGTAGTGGTAGTCAAGGAAGCAACATTCCCTTGTCATCTCTCGCTCTTTCCCTGACTCTCGACATCCAGTGCTGATCATGTTGTTTGTCCTGAGCGGGAAGATAGATAATGCCTTTTAGGTGGTGGTATGTGTCAGTGAACTAAATCTCAGCTGTGCTTGTGTATTATTTATTAACAGTAACACTAACAGATCACCTTGAAGTACATGTGCCCTAATTAGCTAGTTAAGGCACTAATGAAGACTAAGGGAATCAAACAACTATGTGATCATATAGCACGTTTTGTTTGTTTCCTCAACAAGCAGTCATAAAAGATATGATTAGGGGCCAGATAACGTCTTTATTTTGTTTTGACCTGTTTAAATGTGAGGTGACTAGTAGTACATATTGCTGATTCTGAAAAAATCGTCTGATATCCATGGACAGTAATAAAAAGGATGTTCTGCAGTCAGCCAGATGAGTCCTTGGCCAAAGTGTGTAGTTCAGCGCGGGGTGAGATTCAGAAGCACATGCCATAGTTATAGGATTGAGATAAGTCACATCACCATAAAGTCCTTTACATTTAAATAGAATTACAAATCCATTGAAAGTTAGTGTTTTGTGAAAGTCAGTAAGAAGTTGGGGTTTTTTGGTTGTTGAAAACGGTTTGTCTTGCAGGAAAGAATAAAAACAAATTGGGCCACTAACAAAATCTGCTTGTCTACTGGTTTGTCCAACCCTGAAAGCTTCATGAGGCAAATTTATGAAGAGGTGAAAATTTTGGTCCACATTCCTTGCTAGATTATGAACTCAACTGTTTCTTTGGGTGACACACTGATTCACCATTGCTATAGATCAGGGGTCCCCAACCCCCGGGCCGCGGACCGGTACCGGTCCGTGGCTCTTTTGGTACCGGGCCGCGAAACAATAATAATCTTTCTGAAATTTC
>JAQMCW010000034.1:9406890-9424762 GCA_030068335.1 Chrysichthys cranchii
GCTCATTTGTTTCGGTGATTGTGGTGGTCGGGATCGCCCTCACTGCTGCATTCACAGTTTCCATGAGACCTTCAGGTGGTACTTCACATAGCCGTTGTAGTCGGCTTCGGCTTTGTCCTGCCTTCATTCGTGCCATAATCTTGTTATTCGTGAAAGACAAGATCATGGCACGAATATATATATATATATATATATATAAATATATAAAAAATTGTTAATTAAATAAATATACTTATGCACTGACGCCTATGCAGATTATCTGCGTCCAATGTAAACAGCATCTAAGATTACCCACAAGTGCCCTTAAGACTATAAAAGAACCTATTAAAAGCTTCATTACTCGTCAAATAATGACATGTTACGAAGATCTGCTTGATGCCGTTTACTAAAATCCAGGAAGCACATCATGATCCTTCACTCATCTTTACTACGCACTTTATCCTGGTCAGCAGTCTATTGCAGGAATACTCAGGAGCAAGGTACAGTCACCTACTGATGTGTTTTTAAGGAGTCAGAGGAAACCCACCCAGACATGGGGACATGCACAATCACCTTTAGTCAGTACTGAGCTGAATATTACCACTGCTAATTAATTAATCAATCAATCAATCAATCAATGACAAACTCACCATGACTTGTAAGGTGAAAAGGTGTGTGTGTGTGTGTGTGTGTGTGTGGCATGGGTGAGCTCTCCTACCTGCAGTGTCCCATATGGAGATATTGTAGGGTCCCCACTGTTTGAGAAAGAAAGCCCCTCCAACCGTGCTCACTGTGTCCTTGAACTTCCTCTCGGTGTACCTGTGGAGCAAAGATGTTTTCCCCACATTCATGTCACCCAGCAGGACAATCTTCACATCAGGTTTCTTCAGCTTCTTTGTGGGCTCGGCCATGGTCAGGAGTCAGCGCAGTCCACTTGTTCACTTTCAGCGCCCAAACGCCATATTTACCTTTTTTTGCCCCTTTAAGCCCAAATGACAGCCCAAAACAAGCAAAAAGTTCAAACCCAGTGTTTTAGTCTGTCTCTCACAGGACATGGTGGAGTTTTTTCCTCTTTGAGTACATGACCAAACACGTTCTGAGGTCATAAATCTGAGATAGGTGTGAGCAGCACAGGTTCGTGTGAACACTACAAACTTGTAGCGGTCATATTTAGGAAGTTGGTCTTCAACTCCTGAAAGCTCAGTGCGCCGGAAGTCCGGGGGCGGGGCCACACAGATGCCTGACCGTGAGCGTGAAAGGTCGGGTGGACTGCCCCGTGTCACTTTAAATCACTATAAGTCATTCACATATAATGCAGGAAAACATGTAAAATCATCATGTTTCTATCTTGTGGAGGGGCATTTTAATCGAAATAGTATGCGACAGAGAGAACAAGTTAGGTTAACGGGATCATTTCCTTATGTCCAACCAGTGTCCAGCCTCAGCCTTTTTCCTGCATTTTGATTGGATGTTGGACTGACGTCATACACTACGGTGGAGTAGAGTGCAGGGCGATCCGGCTCTTGTGCTTCACTTGAACGACACACAGGCGCCGAGGCGAGCTCCATGCCCCTTAAACGTGTATGCACGAGTTTTGCTGCGTCGCTCCAAAGTTGGTCCATTGGTAAGACCGGAGTTGATCCCTGGCGGTGGTTGTTGTGAAAGCTGTCGCGAGATCGGAATGCATGGAAGCGAAGTTGCTCCTCCGCGTCGTAACTGTAGCCTTGTGTTTTGCACTAACTCTTCTGTATGATAAAGGTAACTCCACACCGGGGGTCACATTAGTAGAAGCTGTCACTAAGGCCCCTGGGTAACATCTGAGTTAAACCCTGTCATTAATCCTACATGAATTAAAGTTGAAAACATTTCTCCCCAGACCCTTATTTTGTTGCTGTGGTTAATGTGTGCACTACTTCGTGACGTAGTACGCAAGCTCTCTGACGTATGTGTTGTTGTGGCTCCGAAGAGGAGGAGCTCGGATTAAGTTTTGATAATCCCTCTCGGTAACATAACGGTAACGTGATTACAATTAGCGCCTTTTCGGTTGCTCTATTTGCTGAATGCGTGCAGACATTGAGATATCTGAGACTCGGTTGTCGAACTGCCCTCCGGAATTATGGCGTACTCGAAGAAAAGTTAAAAAAAAAAAGGAAGGACAAAAAGTCTTGCTAGATAAGTAGCTAGGTTTTGGCTAACGGCGGCTAGCTGAGCTAGCTGGCCAGGTGAATGTTTAGCTAGTTGACAGTAAATACACGCAGTGTTGCCTGACGCGGTTTTTTCCCTTAACAAATCCGGTTTATTTCTCTTTTTTTCCGCACCGCTCGATCATGTTAGTGAATCCCACCCGAGGATATCACTGGTCAGACGCGGAGACGAGAGCACTGTTGACTATTTGGGGAGAACACGACGTGCAGACGGCGCTGGACGGGAACTTCCGGAACAGTCACGTTTACCGCGACGTGGCGGGACGCTTGGGGGACATGGGCTACGATCGGACCCCGGATCAGTGCCGGGTGCGGGTGAAGAGCCTGAAAAGACAGTATTTCCAGGCGAAAAAGGCCTCGAAGAAAAACGGCCACTATGCCAAGATCTTCAGGTTCTACAAAGACATGGAGAGGATCCTGAGCAGCAGGTCAGCAGCAGGCTTGGACGCCCATGATCTAGACGGCATGGGGGCTGAAGGAGACGAGACCATGGACGGCACTGAAGAAGATGGAGAGAGCGTGGACCAGCCACACGAGTCGGACGTGGACGGTGCAGGAGAATGCTCAAACATGGAATACCCTGTGAAGATCGAGTATCCGACTTACCCCATCCCGGTGACTGTGGGAAGCTGCAGCGGTAAGTCCTCATCTTATCGTCTCGTCGCAGTATAAACCCGTGCACGATGGCATATCCCTTCACCTTCTTCCCCTCTTGTTGTCTCGCGTATATGTATCTCCGCGCAGGTGCACCGGATATTCCAGCAAAGCAGACCGAAGAACAGACCACTGCCATGCCAGCGTCCGCAGGAAGCAGGCGGCACAAGAAGCGTTTCGCGAACCTGTCGTTGGAGAAACTCATGGAGAAGTTTCTGGAGCAGAGTTTGGAGGCAGAGGAGAACTTCTACAGACTTGAGGAGCAGCGGCTCCAAGCCGAGGATCTCCGAAGGGAAACGGAACACACGAGAGAGATGCACATGTTGCAGATGCTGGGCCAGATGTTTGCTGGGCTCACGACACCCACACCCACGGTCACGGCGTCACCCACTCCCCAGGCCACTCGGAACTCAAAGACAGGTCCCGCCGTAACTCACGCACGTCCGTTCGGTGCCAGCCGTAGTCATCAACCCTGCCAGGTTGATTATGCCAACCCATGTCCGCCAGCTGCTCCAGGTCTGCGCAGGACTGACACCAGTCCCTTCTGACCTAATGTGTTCCGGTTTCAGTTAGCCGTGTTCGAACGCTGATTAGATCTCATACTTGTGGCCCGTTCAGCTTCATTTCGATTTAGATGTTTGTGGTTTGGGTGGCATTTAGAGCTGGAGAGAAATGCGCCTCCAGAATTTTCATACCCGTTCACGTTATGAATTATTTGTATCAAGGTAGTTTGAGAAACGCTTTGAGAGAATGGGTTCCAACCTAATTGGAACCCATCATTTTTAGTCAGCTATCAAGGGAAGTGATTTTTATTATTTTTTTCAGCATAGTGCGAAAGAAAGGGTTTGATGGACTGACGAAGCCATTCCAATGATCATGGTCTTTTCTTTAGTTATCGAGCGGACGTTTTCCCTGGGAGGAGCCGCACACAGAAGAATGGACATCCTGCCGCTGGTTAAAAATATCATTCCTCCACTGACGTCTAAAAAGCACAAGGGTCAAGATGGTCGCATAGGAGTCATTGGAGGATGTCAAGAGTATGTGACCGCTACGTTTTAACAGTCAACAAATGTTAAATGTGCCCTTTTTCGTTTCTTTTTTCATTTATGCTCCTTTGTTTTTTCTCCCATCAATTCTCTGCTGTTTCCTTAGGTACACTGGAGCACCTTACTTTGCTGCCATTTCTGCACTGAAAATCGTACGTAGTGTAATGTGTAAGCAAATACTTGCACAAAATAATTGCGAGAATGTAATTTTAGCCTGTATATGACTCTTATCGTGTGTGTGTGTGTGTGTTTTTCTTTAGGGTGCAGATCTTTCCCACGTGTTCTGCACCAAAGATGCTGCCACTGTGATTAAATCGTACAGCCCTGAGCTCATAGTTCATCCTGTACTGTGAGTGCATTTATCTAATCAATGAGCAATCAGTGAATTACGTCTGTATTCACTAGTGATTAAAGTGCTCTTCTCCCTCATGTCGACACTTGCAGAGACAGTCCCAGTGCTGTGCAGGAAATAGAGAAATGGTTGCCGAGGCTCCATAGCTTGGTGGTGGGTCCAGGCTTGGGCAGGGAGGACAAGCTTCTTAATAATGCAAAGGTAAAAGAACCCTAACCCTAGAGGTCGAGGGACATGCGATAAGTCAGTCGGCTTATTTTGATCTATTTAGATGCGAAAGCTGTTTACTGTGAATAACATTTAATAATGATACTTTGTAGGAGGTTATTGAAAAGTCAAAATCAAGAGGAATTCCTATAGTCATCGATGCAGTAAGTGGAAAGGTTTCTATTTTTGATCAATTAGAAATGTACAGTATGGGTGCGACAGATGAAAGAATAATATTTTGTATGCCTTTCGCTACAGGACGGACTTTGGTTGGTTTGCAAAGAGCCGTCACTCATTCAAGGTTATCAGAGAGGAATCTTAACGCCCAACTTCATGGAGTTCAGTCGTCTCTATGAGGCAATGGTGAGGGATGTGTTCGAAGTTTCTGGATAATCAGGATGTATCTTTTTCTCCCACCCCCACAACCAACGTTAAGGCTCATTTATGGCTCCTTTTACGTAAGAAAATAAACATTTTCTTCCACACGTCCTTTACATTGCCATAGATGTTAAGCAACACATCCACTGGAGGGAAACTCGGAGTCAAAAGTTTCTGACAACAACAAACATGTCGACAGTGGAGGAGACTGAAATAACGTACTTGTTAAGAAAGAGGCAAAATTGGCTGCAGATTTGTAGACGGTGCTAAATTTGTCCGAAATCTCGCCGTTTTTAAAAACTTTCCCACCCCGTCTCGCTTGAACTATTGGCGTCACCGCACCATAATTTCTGATGGTACGGCTCAGGTTTGTTCATATCTGTAAGTTTTTAGAAACTCTGCACAAATACAGATTAAATGAATGCAGGGTACGGACCGAAGCTTCTGTCTGTATACGTATTTAACATTAAATGTAAATGAGCCTTCGGTCATTTATATAGACGGACGTAATCGTGTAGAACAAACCAATAAAATAACATGCTAAAATGTTTAGAAACTAGTTTTCATTTTTTTTGTTTTATATTAAGAACATTTTCTGAATTTTTTTGAGTGCAGCACCACCAGCCCCTGGACAGCTCTGACCTCAGGGTCACAGCTCAGCAGCTGAGCATGGCACTGGGTAACGTGACTCTGCTTTTGAAAGGGGAGGAGGACATCATCACTGACGGCAACCAGGGTCAGTCCGTTGAAAACCCAAGCATTTTCCCTCGTGTGTGCGCGCTGTCTTTAAGAATGCGGACCCTTATCTATGTCGCCTTGACCTTCCATTGTCTCCAGTGATAACGTGCAGTCAGGAGGGAAGCGGGCGTCGCTGTGGAGGACAAGGAGATCTGCTGTCTGGCTCTCTAGGAGTCTTTTCCCATTGGGCTTTCAGTTCATCTCTAAATGCAACTGAAGGGTAAGCTTCAAGCCAGTTAATCATCTTCTGGATCTCACACACACGCACAAATATTAGCGATTTTATGCACGTCTTTGTTTCTTCAGTATGAACCCTACAATGGTGGCGGCTTTCGGCGCTGCCTCACTAACCAGGCAGTGTAACAATCAAGCCTTTCAGAAGTACGGCCGTGCCACCACCACCTCTGACATGATCCAGGAGATCTGCGCCGCCTTCAGAAAGCTGTTTGAAACCTGAACTAGTCCGTCTGCACTCTGAGCTTTCAGCTTCATTCCAGCCCCGTGCAACTATGTCTGATTTCTCACCCTTAAGAAGAAGGGATGCACAGATTAAAAACGGAAACCTGTACACACTGTTTCTTCCTATGGAATATTTTGCATACACCCTTTTTTTGTAGTCTCCACCACTGGGCACATCAGCCTGCTGTACATTTTCCGTCACGGGCTTTTTTTCTTCCCCTTTTTCCTTTTTAAACAAATCGACAGCTGAAACTGAATTACATTGTAGAGTTCAGTGGGAGTACATGGCTTTGTGTTGTGCTGCTTAAGAAACAAACATTTCAGAAAGTACACCGGTTCAGTTGAGACATCAGAAACACGGTCGGGTTTGCGGTGAACAGGCGATGCAGTGAGATTTATCCCAAACGTGTCTGTCTAGTTAGGCATCCTCAGTTACTGCAGATATTAGGCGTTCGTGCAAGACTGAAAGTCAGTAGTGTGAATGACTCGGTCATCTGTTGTAGTTTAAACATAATCATACCACAGTGCTGTTGAATCCTCAAATCTGCTTTCTGAGAAGATGTCGATTCATTTTCTATACGTAAAGCTCTTACAGTAATTTAAATCACACGTTTATATTAATGCACTTATTCTAATACCTTAGCAACTTGCACAGGACCTTGTGAGTTAGATACTCTACACAAATGGATTTTAAAAAGGTGTGTAAACTAACTGTTTATATGGTGGTTTTCTGTGAGGAAATATATTTAGGGTTTTGTTTTGTTTGGGTTTTTTTTTTCTTTTTCTTTTTTTTTCCTTTTGGAAGGCGTCTTCAGTGTCAGTGCTTTGTCAGTGGTGAAAGATTTCTGATGCAGGAAAGTCTTCACGTTATGGTGTGTGCCAGCTCCTTTAAAACATGACAAACTGCATCTTTTTGTCTTCTGAGAGAGTAAGAATTGCCGGTGAGGGATAACTGTTTCTAGCTGTTATAAGCGCGTGTTCTTCTTTTATAGATACGTAACAAAATTGTTAGTGTTGGCAAATTGCTGTGTTATAAGACGAGTAAAACGTTTTGAGACTTGCGGTTTGCGGAAAATAATCAGATTTGTTTTTCTGAATTTTTATTCCTTATGTAGTGTTTCACCCACCTCCTCTATTCCAATCACGTGAGAAATCTAATCCTGTCGCAATTCTTTCTGAACAAAGAAATGTTCAAATAAGCTATCAAACGAGACAGATGCTTTGTATAAATCACAGTCTATAACAAACCCTGTTCACAGCATTTTCACTGATGACGCGTCCAGACGTTCTGGTGCTCTGTGCAAAATATTTGAAAAGATATTTATTATATACATAGGCGTAGACCCTCATCAAGCTTTAATACTAGCACATGCTGTGTCACAGCCCTTGTTGTGGTTTCTGGAGTATATGAGTGTGCTCCGATTGATAAAACATATGCCAAACATTTTTATTTTTATCATTTGGAAGTATATTGTATTTTCAGGTTTTCTCATGGCTTATTTGTCTAATTCATGTCATGAATGGATAAACCGTTTGTATATGAAGTGTTTAATAGTGAAGCAAATGCTTTTACATTTTGGTCTCCCTGTACAGAAATTCCATGGTTCCTTTCATTTCTCCCTTTCCCCTCACAAAACATCTGTGTACATCCAAATATATTTTGTTACCAGTCTTAAAGACTACAGTAAAGTTTTACTGTAAAATAATAGCAGTGGTAGTATAGCCCTTCATTACAAGGATGATTTATAAAACACTGAAATTCAGACTGTGTTGACTGTTCCTCAAATTTACTTCTTTCGAAGCATATAGTTCTTTATTTATTTTAAAAAAAACTGTGCAGAATAATCACTTTCCACGAGCTCCCTTATACCATTCGGTCTTCAGTTTTTTCATGTAAGTGAAAATATCTGAAAGCAGGAGTAGTGTATGCTGGTGGGGTTTTTTTTTTTTAGCAGTTGGATTTTCTTGGCAGATTTTCTTTCTAATAAAGTCTCTGAACTCAATTCATTTGTGTTTTCATCTTTTTTTACATTTGTTCAAATACTCCATTCGTGTGGAAATATACTGTATACTGCAGGCTGGGCCATGAAAATGTAGCCCGCTTCCAATACCGGGGCCAGGCCTTTTGGAGGAGGCCGTAGCCCCTTTCTCTCCGTCTGTCGCCCCACGTGTACCGGTAGGTGCATAGACGTGAACGGGGACCACTTTCAGCATCTGTTGTGACTTTTGATGAAGTGAATAAAAACAATTTATTTGCTGGTTCATTTTATCTTTCTATCGCCGGAGACGGGCTACTTTTTCATGGCTCACCCTGTATCTGATTGTAGACATCCAACGGTTCCTTGTAGCATTGAGCAAAGTGCTGCTGCACCTGTTAGTGCTGTACAGAGGGAGCACATCACAGTGTGGCAGATGGTAGGGTTTTGCTGCCTCATGCCCAATGCTCCAGGCTCCAAATTCTGACCTGTCTATGATAGAGTGACTACTGAAGATGAATGAATCCTGTGCTGAGTGCTGTGAATATGCTGGTCCCTCTTCTTATAGATCAAATAAATATGTGTTTATGTCCACTTTGTGCAATGCACCAGTTCCACTGGCAGCAAAACGGCCCCAAAGCACGATGCTACCACCACCATGCTTAATTGTTTGTACAGTGTTCCTCTGTATTTCTTGTCACTGTCACCAAACAATTAATTCTTCGCTTGAATCGTCTCATCTGACCATAAAACCTTCCTCCAGAAAGGTTTTTCTTTGTCCAGTAGTTTCAACTTTAGTCAAGTCTGAAGGTGTCAATTTTGGGGCAGGAGCTTTTTCCTTTGACGGCAGTCTCTCAGCCCATGGGATATAAAACTCACTTGACTGTAGACAGTGTTCCAGCAGAGTCCAGTTCACGGCAGGCCTGTGCCTTGATGGTTCCTGAGTTGTTCCTGACCATCTAAACCAATTTCCTCTTAGCTAAGAGTGACAGTTTGGGTCTTCTTCCAGCGAAGTAGCTGGACAAAGTGACTACACCTCCCAATAACTTGTACTTATGTATAACTGATGATCTGGGAATCTGTAGGTGTTTATAAATGGCTCCACGACACACTGAGAGTTGTGTAAATCCTCTTTCCCTGAGCTCCTTGGACTTTCCTATTGTACTGAGTGTTAGTCAATCCAGTGCCAAAAGAAACCCTTGTTATGTTGTGCACAGAGAAGCTACCAGCTGAACTCAGTCACTAACAGGAAGTTAAGAGGCCCCGGAAGTTACAAGATATTTTGGAACGTTGAGCACCACTGAATAATCTTAATAATGTATGTGTATACATTTTGACCCTGGGTGTATAATTTTGACCCTGTGCTGGTTTCAGAAAACCACAAATATATTTAAATTTTAAAAATTGTGCGCCGAATTTTTGGAGTTTTTTATTTTTTTATTTTTAAAAATGTATGTTGTGCAAGCCCAATATCGCAATGACATCGATGTCAATGACGACAGTCATGTCCGTTTATGTAATCTTCTGACCATACTCTGGACATGTGGATTTTACCACTGAGGGGACTTTTATTATGACAAATGAGACTTCCGCCAGGGTCCTTTGGAAATCCCTTATGAGTTGCTGTATTTGTTCAGCCAAATTCAGGTGGCTAACGTGAGTTAGTTCTGCCGTAGATGCTCTCGAAAAAGACGTGGAAATTTAAAACTTGGTCATTTATTTAATCTATGACAGAAAGTGTGTGATTAGAATGAATGGGACAGCATATTCCAACTTTGATAATCAAGAACATGTCCTCAAATTAGGCGAAACTTTCGAGAAACAACCAAAAAGTGCTTTCCATACGGTACGATGTAAGTGGCAAATTCTTATACATATACATACCTTCACCGAAAACCTAGAAAGACTTTATTTATTTACTGATAAGTATAAAAAGTTGGCACCTTATGCTGCTTTTCATTGAACAAAAAATACAGGCAATTTGTTAGTCAGCTATGAGTGGTAAACTACCTGCTGAGTGTAGAGTTTGTTTAGAATTTAGTTGTAAATAAATCCAAACTTTTACACTTTATCATTCTGGGGTTTCAAGGTAATGCTTCGTGTCCTTGTTTATATTGAATTAAAAATATATATTTGTTAGAAAATTCCTTAAAAAGGTGGCTTTTTCACTTGAGCTCGAGAGCCAAACGGAAAGCACAGTTTCGGGTGTAATGCTGCGCCCCCTACTGGTGTAATCCGGTGTAACCACTGCTGTCTAACCTTTTCAGGAGAAGGTAGGTAATGCACACGCGGAAAGTCGCCAGATGACGTCATGGGTTACTTTGCTTATTCATTGGGCTGGAAGTGGTGGTTGTCATATTTGTGTGTTCGATGATGAAGGACAATTTTCTCAAGGTCATTTATGACAAACTGTTTGTCAGGAACATAGCAAAACGAAGTAGTAAGAAGTTGGAAAACCGTAACAAAGGAAATCATTTCAGATGGAATAACTCTTCTATTACTTGTAAATATAACAAGAAAAGAGCCTTAACATACCATGGGGGGTTCTCAGAGACCCCCCAGAGTGACATTTTTAGTGATCCTGCTGTAACAATAACAACTAATTTTTTCTTGATTTTTTTTTTTTGTATGTGTCCTGCATCAGTTTAAAATATATAAATTAGACTTGTATAAAATTCTTTCATAAAAATGTAAAAAAAAAACAAAAAAAAAACCACCCTTGGCTTTCCGGCAGGACCCCGCTTGGTATACTACATTACAAATTTAGATGCTCAATTCTTGTCTTTTTTACATTTTTTCATACTGTATTTTACCTTTTTTTTTTTTTTTTTTTTTTTTTTTTTTTAAAAATAGTTTTATACTGTGTGCAATCGGAATGTAGAACTGTAAACACTTTTATGAAGAAAAGTATATGGATTCTGTTGGCTATTACTACTGTTGATATAAATAAACAAAATAACAAAAGATGCCAAAATATAGTTTCAGAAACCCAAGAAACCTATTTTGAGTAGTCTACCGCAACAAACAACTGAGAAATAAAAGAAAAACCATGGGGTCAGATGACCCCAGCTTGGTAAACAACGTTGACGACATAGACTTGGTATGTTGAGGGCTACAATGATGACAATCAGTGTTTGGGCATTGGAAGCAGTTGGGATCAGTGATTGGTGCGACTGGTCGTGATTGGGGTGATCGAGAATTCCGCATTGATTCTAAGTTCATTGATTCATTCCTTATATGATGGCAAAGTTCATTCACTCATCTTCTGCTGCTTAATCCTGTCCACCCTGGACAGGTCGCCAATCCACCCCAGGGGCAACACACAGAGACAGACAACCATTCACATTCACACCTATGTGCAGTTTAGAGTAGCCAGTTAGCCTAATCCCCTCTGTGCATATCGTTGGACTGTTGGAGGAAACTGGACTACCCGGAAGGCACCCAAGACAACTCCAGGGATTGAATCCAGGATTTTCTTGCTGTGAGGCGACAGTGCTAACCATACCACCTTGCCACCCGATGCCAAAGTTGAAGCATTTAAATGTCTGTTGGAAAATGTGGTGTCTGCAATTTTAAGATTAACAAAAAAAAAAAATAATAAGTCGTCAAATCAGCCTTATTTGTAGGGCATGTTTAAAAGAAACCAAGTGCCAACCAAAGTGCTGCACTGTAAAATTATTTGATATATCAAGAATCATTTGGTAAAAGATTAAGACTAAATAGAAAGAACACAATTAAGCAGTCAAATAGATTAAATAAGACAACAGGGAGATGCTAAAGAAGAAGACCATCAGTGACTAGAAAAAAATGGTCAAATTTTATAGCCTATTTTGTTTTAGTCTGTTTTGTATTCCTGCATGTACCGTAGTAGTGTATGCAGTCCAACTTCAGAGCTGAACAACAAAACGTCTTTCCCTGATGGGTCTTAAATTCATTTCTTTGTGCTTTCCAAACAGATAAACAGTAGAACTGGGAATGTATACTAAATAAAATCTTAAATTAGAAGTTGCTAATGCTTGCAACTATAACTGATCATCCATCCATCCATCCATCCAGCCTTCCAGCCACACATCCTGTGATGATGATGTAATTTATAAATGACATACGTAATACATGTCTCTTTCCCATCACTGCACACTCTGCCCAAACACACTGGTTAGCCTACACTTCAAAGCCACAGGCAGTCATTAATACTATCATTATTTGTGGATGGTTGGTGAAGAAAATAGGACCATGGTATATTGTACATGATCTCACGGTCATTGGGAATGTAGGCTTGTGCAAGCAGAACTGAGCCAGACTTTTGTCTGGTGGTGAGTTGACTTGATCTGCTCATGTGCTTAATGTAACTCAAATAATTTTAGTTTTTCTGCGTTCATTTCTATTTACAGATGACTTTAAACCAGCATCCATAGACACTACATGTGAGGGAGATCTGGAAGTTGGAAAGGGTGAACAAGTCACTATAACATTGCCTAACTTGGAGGTAAGACAAATAAAGCATACAGCATCCTGTGTAAACCCATCAGACTAATAAGATTTACTGGACTTCTCTTTTACGACACATAGAAAAAAGTCCTAATAAACACATTATTCTTCTTGATCCCTGCCCAATCCCACAGGGATCCACTGCTCCAGTTACAGTGTTTAAAGGGTCCAAAAGGCCTTATATGAAGGAGTGCATTCTTATTGTAAACCATGACACAGGAGAATATCGTCTGGAGAAGCTTAGTAGCAATATTTCTGTCAAAAAGACCAGGTGTGTATTTCTCCCAGCAACGCCCTCTTCGACTGTAATGAAATGTTTTTCCTTTAGTAATGTCTCTGTCTGTGTTTGAGCACAGAGCGGAGGGCAGCAGTAAGATCCAGTCACGTCTGGAGCAGCAGACCACAAGGCTCGGTCAGCAAATGAAGAGTGGCAATGGAGCGAAAGGCCCAAACAACTCCAAGAGCTCCCCAGCTAAGGAAAAGTTGTCTCCTGCTTCTCCCATGGATGACATTGAGAGAGGTAACCTGTGTCATATTTATAGCGTGTAGTAGCAGGGGTTGTCGACTGGTCCAGATGCCGATCCCTTAGATTATATCGACCGAATGAACTGAGTACCAGTCACAATAAATCTATTTATAGGGGTGTATCTGGGGGACTGGATGCAGTTTATTCATGATTCTGTAATGGATTGTCTTTTGAGACTTTTGTGCAAGTTATTAACTATATAGCTAAAGTATCTAATGGGAAAAGAGACTAGCTATAGGGCTAAAGACTTTGTCTGTAAGGAGAGCAATTTTTGTAGATTTTTCATTGTATTTACCCTCGCTCATGAGCTTAGTTAACTGACAACATGGCTTAGTAAAAAAAAATGGTGACAAAAATTCATGTGTAAAGAGTGCATAATCTTAGTTTTTCTAGCTATACGGGTATTCCTCAGGTTACGATGGAGATGCGTTCTACTACACCCATCGTAAGTGGAAAATATCGTATGTCGAACCACTGCTTAGCCTAGCCTACCCAGGAGTCTTTTCCTGTAGGAGATATGCTGGGGCATTTAGAAGACATGCGTTTGAATTAAAACTAGCTCATGAAGCACACAAAAAACACTCGTTAATGCACTGTACAGTACACCGATTGTACAAGTTAACTCTGAGTTGTGGGAGAGAGTGAGGTATCGCGCAAGGCGAGTGTCGCGTACACACGAGTATCGTCCGCATACTTCCAGGTGTCGTCTGCGTGCATCCGGGCATCATCCGAACGTATCGTACGTCATACACTGTTATGCTGGCCTGCCATTGATGCCTGCCTGCAAATCTTAAATGTTTTCTAAAGAACAGATGTTTTTGTTGTTTAAAAAGCAGAGAGTGCAGTAACATACAAGAGCAGGAATACACGCGATGTCACCATAGGCAGAAGTAACACTGGTCGAATCCCATGAAAGCACGAACACAAAAACAGATCGAAAATGGGAAAGAGCTTTTGAAAAGTTTGTGCAATTGACTGTACAAACAGATTCAGCAAGAAATTGGACCTGTCTTTCTATAAACTGTTAAAAGGTTACTCTTTTTGCTCCAACTTTTACAAAAATTTGTAAATAAATACTGTTTGTCATTAAGAAATGAAACAACAGTTTTTTCTTTATTTAGTTGATAAAGAATAGGAAAGTAAATGTTGCGTTTTCTTTTTCTTTTCTTTTTTTTTGGGGGGGGTATTTTTTCCCCCCCAAAATACTGTGGGAAAAATTAATTCTGGACCTAGTATTGTGAATCAGATCGAATAGTGAATTGGGTGAATCTTTACGTGTCTCTTAAAGACGCATAGACAAAGAAGTATGTGTTTATTTCCCTGTGTCAAATTCATGCATCTGTTCCGAGTTTATGGCACTTAGTGATAACATGAGGCATCATAAACAGTACACACAATAGCACTATGAATTGTCTTGTATAGCCTTCTTTTGTTGGCATTCAGTGATGGTCGCCTATATGGAATTTTATGTATCTGGACCTTACAAATTTTAGTTCAGTAGATCTGATGTATAGCATCTCTTTAGCAAGGAAGAGTCTGAGATATCTTAAAAAAAAAAAAAAAAAAAAAAAAAATTACTGGCTAGTGTTTGGATTTCATCTCAAGCTTGTGTACTGTGATCTAATATATTTGTCTGCACTTCTTAGAATTGATGGCTGAGGCACGAGTGATGGATCAGATGAGCAGTGGTGACAGCTCCTCGGACTCTCAAAGCTCCTCCTCATCCAGCAGCGAGGACAGCTCGAGCAGCAGCGATTCTGAAGACGAGTCTCAGCCTTCATCAGGCAGATCTCACACAGTGCCTGTGTCCACCCACAGCATGCCCATCCTCACCTCTCAGGAGCGCTTAGAGGACGGCAGCGGACACCTCATGAACACGCTCAGTGAGTGTTCTAGTTTCTTTATTTACACTATGTTGCCAAAAGTTTGTGGACACCTGACTATCAGACCCATTATGTGCTTTTTGAATATCAAATTTCAGCTCTATTTCCCTTGATTACGGTGTAGTGTATTTGTATTTAGTGTTCAGTAGTGCAATTGCTGCATTTTTTAAAATAATTTAGTTTTTAGTGGTATGCATGGTACAAAGTAGTTTGATGCAGAGTTTGCAAAGTATGTGTGTATGGTAGGGTAAAGATTTCACTGCGCCCAATGACGTAGTCCAATAACCAATAAATATCAGTGCTACCCAAAGCCGATAAAACCAACCCAACGCTGAAAGTTGAGTTACGTTCCTTGTGACGATCACCGCTATATACGATTTGAAACAAAATAGTATCATGAAATTTTAACTGAACTGTCCTGCATGCTGATAAGTATTGTTTAAGTTAGTATCTCTGAGACAGTGTGTCCATGATCTCTGGGTTGAAATGCTACATTTTATTTGAATGTGTATTTGACTGCGTTTAGCTGTAATTGATGTAGTACATACCCAACCCTCAAGACACAGATCAGAGTAGGTACATTTTGAAAGAAAAACACAGACTGGCAGGTAACAGAAACACACACACACACACTGGGTAAAGTTGAAATGTTTTCTAATTTCACACAGTGCTCTACAGATATTCTTCAGAAAATCTGTAGGTGTGTGTCTTTGCATATACCCTCACCAACCACTTTATTAGGAACAGCTGTACACCTGCTCATGCATGCATAACAATGGGAGGAACGTGTGTGATCTCAGTGACTTTAACCATGTTTCTTAGTGCCAGATGGCCTGGTTTCAGAAATTGATCAGAGAAACTGCTGATCTCTTGGGATTTTCTCACACAGAGAGTTTACAGAGAATGGTGTGAAGTGGGGGGGGGGGGGGGACTTGGGCGAGCAGCGGTAGGTCAGAGGAGAACGGGCAGAATGGTTCATGCTGAAAGGAGGGTTACGGTGGCTAAACTAACTTCTTTTTATATCCATGGTGAGCAGAAAAGCATCTCAGAAAGCCCAACAAAAAATGGTTCCAGGCTGTAAACCTGGAAAATGTGAACGAGGGTGGGGATATCGATGCAAGACAATGTGTATATAGTGTGCACTTATAACACAACTATTTGTCCAAGTACTGACTTGTTGAATCTTTATATTTTGATGCAGAAAGCGATCTTCAGCTGAGTGAATCTGGCAGTGAGAGTGATGATGACTGAGAGCAGAAGAAGAACTTGAGGCACACTCCTCATCATGGAACTGAGAGATGGGATCATCAGGACCTGCCCGGTCACTAACCTTGTGATATGGGGATTTTTTTTAATTACCTGTCAGCGTTTAATAATTAAACATTTCCTTTCTTCAGAACAGCAGTGTTTTGTCAACACTGGGCATGCAGTGTGGTTGACAGGTTAAAAGCTGTGAAAATTTCCATATGAATTTAATTATTTATTTTCTTTAATGCAACTGTGCAGAACCCATTTCTGAGGGTTCTTTTATTTTAAACACAGTTATTTCCACTCACAGAGCGTGTATGGGTGCCAAAGGTGTGAGAGAATACCGCTTTAGTTATGGAGAAATGTCTTCTTTGTTGTCTGAGGCTGTTTGTTTTAGCTCCAGATGCCAGAGCAGCATGTAATTTGTGGTCTTAAGATTACTTGGAATTGAAGTTCTCCATGTTCCATTGCAATCTGCAGTAATTGCAATCTCATATTCACCAGTTTTTGCTTATAGCCTGCGATACTTGAATGTGTCTGTCATAATCACAGTTATTCTAAGAAGATAACTTAAAGCAATTTAAGTGAACCTAGTTAAGTTAACCTTAAGATAGGAGGTGTTTTTGATCAGAAAAGTAACCAGGGCTGCTTATTATATAATTATAGAGTAAGATGAATGTTTTCTGCTTTCCAATACATTCGTCTGTAGCTTGCTTTGGTTTCTTATCTGTGAAGAAGCAACATTCAAAGAGGTCAAAGATGCCTGTAGTCAATTCAACGTCTCGACACAAATAGAATAGGAAGACGGTCATTTATTAGAGCCAGGGTTGGATATGAGAAATGTACTTCTACGAATAGAGCTTGAACAATAAAGATGTGTAGAACAATGAAATGGTGGTCTTCTGTGTTTACTAGTATCGTGTATTTTTATTTTAGCTCTTTGAAATACGTGACAAAGTGACTTGTCACGTCAGAGTCAGAAACACACTGTTGTCTGAGTTGTGCTTGTAGAAATTGCCTGGGGTTTGGTTCCACTGTGCAACATTTAAACAATACAATAAAAACAATATACAGTTCTGGGGCTGCTTCCAGATGCATGCTGCCACTTGTGAAAATGATCAACGTGGAAGGTGATCTCTAGAGCTTCGTCTGTTCTGGGTTACTGTAGTGGTGCAACATGGAGGCTCTGTAGAAGTGGACCTGCACCCTGTGTAAATATATAGGGCTCATTCTAAGTTTACAAAAACTCAGCAATTCATACTTACAGGTAATTATACACCAATGAAAACATACATACCTACAGTCCATGAGTGTAATACAGAATATACAGTACATATCAATAAATTAGAATATCGTGAAAAAATTCAATATTTTTTGTCCCTCATTTCAGAAAGTGAAACTCCTATATAGATTCATTACACATAATATTTCAAGCCTTTATTTCTTGTACTTTGGTGATTATGGCCTACAGCTAATGAAAACCCAAAATTCAGTGTCTCAGAAAATTAGAACATTACATAAGACCAATTAAAAAAAGGATATTTTAGACAGAAATGTCAGGCTTCTGAAAAGTATGTTCATTTCTATGCACTCAACACTTGGTTGGGCTCCTTTTGCAGGAATTACTGCATCAATGTGGCGTGGCGTGCCATGGAGGCGATCAGCCTGTGGCACAGCTGAGGTGTAATGGAAGCCCAGGTTGCTTTGATAATAGTGGCCTTCAGGTCATCTGCA
>JAQMCW010000034.1:9438880-9462824 GCA_030068335.1 Chrysichthys cranchii
TATAAGAGTGTGGAAAAGGTTAATAAGAGAGTGGGAAGGGTTTATAAAGCCTTAAAATATATATAAATAATAAAATTAATGTACCGGTGCAACTTCGGGGGCACCAGACCGTAGCCCCGCGATAGGCGGGGGTTCACGGTATATCGGTAGAAGGATGCTGAGGTTGGAACCACCAGGCAGGAGACCTAGAGGAAGGCCAAAGAGGAGATTTTAGGATGTAGCGAAAGACATGAAGTTAGTTGTGTGAGAAAAGAGGATGCAGAGAATAGAGTTAGATAGAGACAGATGATACGCTGTGGCGACCCCTGAAGGGAACAGCAGAAAGAAGTAGTAATAGTCTCTTTAGTCTTTCGGAGACATTAGCAAACACACTGTCTGATGCAAAACATAAAAACAAACAAAAAAAACCCCCCAAACAGCTAGCTTTTAATTTATAAAAAATCTCCCAAGGACACAATAATCAAATAACAATGAAAACGCAAACAGCTCATCTATATCAACCTGAAGCCTTTTCCTACAACGTAAACATAGTAGGGTTCTCCTTTGGACCTCAGAGATGAGTGTGTGAGTGAGACAGGAGCACGCCCAGGGGACAGTCAGTGTCCAGCTGTGCGGTGAGAGGGAGCTGCAGCAGCAGGAGGAGTGGACAACAGGCGTGTCTCATACACTCACAACACAACCCCTTTACTGCTTCTCCTCATGGCTTTATGGGGCAAAACAGTTTATGGTAGACGATGTGCAAAGCTGAAAGGACAAATGACAGGCTGAGTGAAACATTATCCAAAAGAAAGTAAGCTCCTCATAAGAGCAGAGCTGGACGGAGGAGTTGGAGCTGCACTGTTGAGGGACGGACTTGGACAAGACCGCGTTGTGAGGGACCGAGTGCTACTGCCAACACACACGGGCTGAGGACTCCAACACCGGACAGCTAACGGTAACTAGGCGTATTTTAAATAAGTGCGACTCAAAGGGACGCTACAACTTAGTCAAAGCTCTCATGTCGGGATATTTACCGCTTTCAAGGAAGGAAAAAAGACTCGAAGAGGTGTTCAGCTGAGCTCTCGGTGCTAAACGTTTTTGTGGTTAAAAATAACACCGCGAAGATAGCTAGTTTAAGAAAGCAACCATGTGCGCTGGGTTTGTTGTTGTTCTGTGTTGTTGTTTTTCTGGCGTAAAAGTGTTGTTTGGTTGTTGTTTTTTTGGCGTAAAAGTGTTGTTTGCTTCAGGCTTTAAATGAAATTTGCCTCAGCTAAAACCTTTGGCAAGTTAAATGTAACAGCAGTTTCAGCTCGAAGAAAAACCTTCAAAATATCTTTTGTAACAAAATCCCATTTCCAAGGTTGCCTGCAGCAGAAGTTAAAAACAGTATTACTGTTGAGTTGAGAATATGCTGTATGTTTGATAAGAGAAAAAACCCCACTAGTTTTATTTATTTATTTAGTTATTTTATGTATGTATGTATGTATGTATGTATTTATTTATTTGTTTGTCACATGATAACACCACAGACCAGTGTGCTTCCTTATACTGTATATATCAGGGAAATATGATGACATCTCACTTCTGAATTGGTCTTTTCTGTAACTGTGATTAAAGTTCTTTGGGTTTTTTTGTTTTGTTTTGTTTTGTTTTATTTTGTTTTGTTTTATTTTCCTCCCTTTTTTTCTTCCTTAGATAACATCATGGAGGAGAAACGACCTGACAATAGAAAGAAGTCACCAGTAAGATGTTATGTTTATCTCACTGTCACTGCTACGTCTCAAAAATTGTTCCCGGCAGCTAAAATCAATTCAGATAACAGCAACATTTTTCTGACTTGCAACAAATAAACGAGTTAATGTGTCACATCCTAGAGTAATGTTGTTGCCTGGGATGCCTTGGGCTTGGTGTCAGTTTCAATAAGTGCTCTAAAAGTGAACCTTGTCTTCACAACTGTTCAACTTGTCTGGTAGGAACCGTGTCTAGTGAGAAGTGTGCTTATGTTCTTTCCTTATGCTCTTACAGAAAATATGTGGCACCAACTACCCCCTTAGCATTTCCTTTATCGTCGTCAATGAGTTCTGTGAAAGATTCTCCTATTATGGCATGAAAGGTAATAAAGGAGCATAGATGTCCAAAACAGTTTATACAAACCCATTTTATTTCACGTTCATCTTGTGCATCACATCACATGAACTAGTTCACCATGCAAAAGTACCGTGAATTTCTCTTCTTCCTGTAGCTGTGCTCACACTTTACTTCATCCATTACCTCCACTGGAACAAGGACCTATCCACTGCTATATACCATGCGTTCTCTGGGCTGTGCTACTTTACCCCCGTAATAGGGGCCATCATAGCCGACTCATGGCTGGGAAAGTTCAAGTAAGTTCTAATAGCAGTCTTTTGTCTGAAGTGCTTATCACTAAGAGGAATCTGGATTAAACCTGATGAGTACTGAAACTTTTTGTGCTGTGTTCACAGAACCATCATCTACCTGTCAATCGTTTATGTCATTGGTCATGTAATAAAGTCTGTTGGTGCGATTCCAAATGTAGGGAATAGCACTGTACACATGTAAGTGTTTTGTTTGTTTGCATTCATAGTAATTAAGCAATGCTTTACCGTGTGTGAGTGGTGTGCTTTGCTTTTATTTATTTTTTTTGTGCATACTTTTTGGCTTATCACAGAGCTCTGTCCATGGTTGGCCTCATCCTCATCGCTTTTGGGACTGGAGGAATCAAACCTTGCGTGGCAGCGTTTGGTGGGGACCAGTTTGAAGAAGAGCATGTGAGTTAGTCATGACATGTAGTCAGTTGCATTATTGCTAAACTCGTGAGCTCAGTGGTCTGGCTTAGTTTTTCTTTCCTAAATCGCATTGCTTTAATTGGTGCATTTTTTTTTTTTTTTTTTTTTTGTATTTCTTAGACAGAGGAGAGAAGAAAGTTCTTCTCAATCTTCTATATGTCAATCAATGCCGGGAGTGTGCTTTCGACCGTCATCACACCAATTCTAAGAGGTTACTCCTATAAATGTTACAGATTTCTGCCTTACAAACTGTGATAATAGCCTTCACTCATAATGTGTAGTTACATCCTGAGATACATATGGTTATACTATAAGTGCAGGTTTTATTTTTTTTACAACACAGGTGACGTTCAGTGTTTTGGAGGTGACTGCTATGCTCTAGCCTTTGGAGTCCCTGCGGCTTTAATGATCATCGCTCTTGGTGAGTCCAGCCACAGCTTCAGGGTCACATCATCTCAAAACACATGATAGTCACTATTATGGATGTGATGTTGAATAGACTTTCTGAGACCAGAAGCATGAATGTGGATAACCACGCCAGAACAGGAATCACATTGTATATATTTGTCGCCTGTGTCGTCTTTGAATTGGTAAAGCTTGTTATGGTTGTCTGTTAAATGTGTCTGTTAAGCAGAAGAGTGAGCTTTAACCTCAGTTAGCAGTATTATGGATACCTTGTAAAAACAGTGGCCAAATTTCTCAGTCTGTGTAAACAACTTTGGAAACATATTAAGCTTGTAAGGCAGGTTTATTATAGCGGTATTGGATTGCATAGAGATTTATCAGCATTCAATTCTCACAAAACTTGTAAAATGTAAATGGATAATTTAACTGCTGGTGCTTTTCCAATCATTTTATCATTAAAATAATGTGAACTGCAGCATAACTGTTAAAGATAGCCTATAATGACCGGCTTTAGAGTGGGTGTACTTAGTTAAATTGCTGTTCAACACATATACGTACCTCTGATATAGGGGTTGGTGACTGCAACTTGATACTGAGTGTCTTTTGTTTGCCTAGTGGTTTTCATTGCTGGCAGTGGGCTATATAAAAAGTCCCCACCTGAGGGAAATGTCTTATTGAATGTCTGCAAGTGCATTGGGGTAAGAAATCTCTTTCACATGACAGTTTGACAGACCGATAATGAAATTGCAATGTAAGTCCAGTTAATCACTATTATTTTGAACAGTTTGCCATACGCAACCGGTGGAGAAGCAGCAAGAAAAGCCCAAAACGAAATCACTGGCTAGATTGGGCCGAGGAAAAATATTCGGTATGAATGTTTATCATACTTTGATTTTGTTTTGCACTCTTAAGATACAGTGTAGTGATTGTTTTATGTGTCATGCATCACCAGAAAAGTCTTATTCAGGAGATTAAAATGGTGCTCCGGGTGCTAGTTCTCTACATCCCATTGCCCATGTTCTGGGCTCTGTTTGATCAGCAGGTAAAAGATTATCATCTTATAAACTAGCATCACACATGTATTGCATAGATTACACAGGTTCCAAACTTTGGTTTATAGTTCACTTGTTAAATGCACTTAAGAGATCATTAAGAGAGAGAAAACGTAGAATACAGTACCAATCAAATGTCTGGTTACACCTATTCATTCAAGATTTTCTTTTTTATTTCATTGATTTTCTACATTGTGGAACTGAATACAGAAGACATCACATCTATGAACTAACACAAATGGAATTCTATGGTAAACCAAAAAGCATTATAAAAGCAAAACATGTTCATATATTAGATTCTTCATGAGATCTTAACCAGCTTCATGAGGAAGTCACCTGGAATGCTTTTCACTTAACACATGTGACTTGTCAAAAGCTTGTTAGAGCAATTTTCCTGTAATCTTAATGCGTTTGAGACAATACCACAGTAAATAGTAAATAATAAAAGTGCCGTAAATAGCCCTATTTAACAACTGTAGTAATCCATATTATGGCATGAACTGCTTAACTAAGTGAAGAGAAATGCAGGCCATCATTACTTTAAAGCAAAGTGTCTTTTAAGTAATAAAAATAAAGGAAAATCATTGAATTAGTAGGTGTTTCCAAACTGTATGGTACTGTATGTCTTTCTTTAAAACGAAGAATCAGAGTGGAGCCCAATTTAAAAGAAGTTCTTATTTTGTATCAGGGATCTCGCTGGACTCTGCAGGCCACGCGGATGAACATGGATTTTGTAAGTCTTCTGTTGTTTCTTCGAAGATATTTCTAAGTTCATACAGATGGTAGTTTTCAATGCGTCATATCCCATTTCATAATATGAATTTGTGGCTTTGTGTCTCTTGCAAAATCACATGATCATTGGGAACTGAGAAATGGGTAATAAAGATTACAGTTGCATATGTAAAATTGCCGTTCTCCCCCGGTTCGACCGTTTTAATCTATTTAAGATTTACATGGACAACATAAAATCCACTGAGCATTCAAACATCAACTAAAAATCAATATATTTATTAGGGTGATGACAGGTTTACAAAGCACTTGATGTACTCTGGTGAGCTGACCAATAAATTACCTTGCATAAAGTTGTCCATCTAAGAACACAAAATACACCATAGCTAAAATATCCTATAGATGAACTGTGTATTATTTAATGTTTGAGGTATAGCAGGGAAATACAAAACTGTTTAAGGTTGTGGCTCTTCATGAGAAATCTTCTCAGTGCTGATGCATTACATGCTCAAGATAATTGATTCAGAGGAAATACAGTGAATACACAGTACAGTATGCAATGACTGAATTGTCTACATCTGTGTTTCCCAATTTCAGTTCTGGGAACCTCATGCTCTGTACACTTTGGGGATTTTTTTTGTGACGTTCATACGATTAACAATTGACTTAAATTGTAGGCTAATTATCAAGACAATGTTAGTAGTAAGCTCTACCTCAAAAAGTAGACTAAGGAAAACAATAAAAATGTGTAGAACGTCTTCAGGACTGGATCTGATAAGTTAGTCAAAAATGCAGGAATTAATGAATAAATCATTTTATGTACTCTATGCAGGATGAGTGAGTACAAAAATGACTTACTGTAACCTAAATAATGAAATTATTATTTATATAATTATTATTGTTGCAAATGTTTCTTCTGTGTGTGTGTGTTTAATATTTGCATTCCAGCTAGTGAAAATTAATTAATCATTCATTATTTGGGAAAGGTGACTTTGTGGGAAATGGGTTTAAGCATCTGAACAAAGATTTTGATATTGCTTAATTTTAAATTGCTAGGCAACTTTGATCTACTGTGTAGCTTGATCTATTAATCTTTATTTTTATGTTTTACAGGGTGGAGGCTTTGTGATAAAGCCTGATCAAATGCAGGTACCCATATGTACAAATCTTCCCTTAGTCTAGAGCACAATGAAAACTTAGTGATATGATGTGTTGATGATGATGTGAGATAAGAAACAATCATAAAATTTAAGCAACACATTTACTGTTATCTCTTTTATCAGCCATATACTTTTATGATTTTCTGATCATTATGCTCATCGAGCTCTGTGAGATGCATCATGAATTGTTTTTTTCTTCCTGGTTAAGATGCTGAATGCATTGCTCATTCTGGTGTTCGTCCCTATCTTTGACATGGGTGTGTACCCTCTCATTGCCCTTTGTAGGATCAACCTCACGTAAGTACAGCCAAAACTACGTATCCCTATGAAAGTCCCAATAAAATTTTAATAGCAATCGAAGTACACTTCGTTCGAAATACACTTTTTTTTATTGTCTAGCAAAGTGCAAAACAGCATGTGCAGTGTCAGTGATTATGCAAGATTTAGCATTTATTATGTGGTTCTTACAGGGCAAAAGAGTGCAGACCAGATTGTCCTCAAGCTTTACATGCGGAAGATCATCATGTTGTTGTGCATGGATTATAAAATGTGCTCTGTTTCTGACACGACACCAGTCCTCAATTTATTTAACATTTTATTCTGTTTTAACTCTTGCATGCCTTTTTGTTCCCTAAGTGTTGTGCCCTGTGGAATGTTCATGGAATTTATATAAAGTGATTATGAGCCATTTATATCCTTATGCACATTTACCTGGACTGTTTTTTAAATAGTTTTTTTTTTTGGACATGCAGCTGCAAACATGAGAAAAACTAAGTCAAATTATTAATCAAATCTTAAGACCAGTTCCCTGTGAAGCTTCCATCTCTCTCTTTCTTGTGCCCAGGCCTCTCAGGAAGATGGCCGTGGGAATGATCCTTGCTGCACTTGCTTTCTGTGCTGCAACTGTAGTGGAAGTCAATGTCATTGTATGTCTTCAGAAACGCTTTATTTATATCACAGTCTTTATATATTTGAACACACGCCATAGAACTTGTCAATACTGAATGTGCTGTGCTTTGTGTTGTATTACCTGGCAAAGAAAACAGTTGTGGAGCGTCCACCAGCCAAAGAATGTCTGCTACAAGTCCTTAACCTTGTTAATGGAGAGGCTGTGTCCGTCCAAATTGCAGGACATAATATTTTCCCTGACAAAATAGAATCCTTTAAGGTGATAACAGCAATCACACATGTATTCAATCATTCATTGAATGAATCAATTAATCTATCTATCTAGAAATTATATTTAAATGTATTTTAAAAATACATTTTTGCAACCTCTCTAAAGCAAGCAATAAAATCATTATGTTTGTCAGGATCCTATGGGATACACTAGACTTCCACTTGAGGATGCTCACAAAGTCTTCCCAGTCAGCGTCACTCAAAACGGAGTGGCTCACCAGTGCGAACTTAACGTCAACGAGAGCAATGTCTATAGCCTCATCTTGTACAGCGAGGCCACTGCTATAAAGTGCAAACAGGTGGGTTTAAAAGAGTTTCCTGAATATCTTTGGACAAATAAGAACATAACTGGCAGCTGAATATATTCTTGGGTTCTTATTTAATGTTGTTGATGTTACATTTGTCCTCTTTTCCATGTTTTCTGTCATGTTTTCTAAAATGAAGGTGCAGGATAATATAATTAAATCTGAGAATGGAGAAGCCTTCCTCAGGTACAGTACAACTTTGGTGAATCATAAATCTTAAAGAAGAATCACGGTGAGCAGGGAAGGGTGTTTCTGAGGTCAAATTTTAACTGCATGGTTAATCTTCAATGGAATAATCAAACTTTGCAGAGAACAGTTTCTTTGCAATGAACTAAAAACATATTTATTTCTTTATTTGTTCCCCCCCCCCAGATTCATTAATACCCACTCAGAAAATATGAACATAACAGTGGGCAGTGTAAATTTCTTTGCATCGAGCAGTTATGGGATCTCTGAAAGCTTAAGAACTGAAAGAGGAATGTGAGTACTATCCCACCCAATAGCTATACTTCCCTATACAATCATGTAGTATCTAGTAATTCACTCTAAGAGTTAAAAATATTCTTTTCACTGACTTTTTATGGACGTTCATGTCACACAGATTACAGACTTTATGCCTGATCAAGGTCTTGGTTGATGAGGCTCTGGTATTTTTCATTCCTTGCAGATACTCGAAAGTTACCTGTAAATCAGACACAAACATGTATGTTATTGATCTTGGGCTTCTTGATTTCGGTGCCAGCTACACATTCATTCTTGGTGGGGTAAGAGATGTTTATCTCAGTGTGGTTAATGTTTTACCTAATACACCATGGGTATATTTGTCTCACAGGTTTCAGGGACAAGTATGTAGACTGGAATATTGGAAAATGTATTGTTTTAATAAGTATATCATAGAAATTTGATTAATTTGAATAATTTATGTGGTCAGGGCATTGGCCCTTCAATCGGAAGGTTGTGGGTTCAAGGCCCAGGGCCAACAAGGTACACTGAGGTACCCTGAGCAAGGTACTGTCCCCAAGCACTGCTCCCCGGGCGCTACGCTGTTCAGCTGCCCCCTGCTTCACCTGGTGATTGGGTTAAATCCAGAGACGTAATTTCATTGTCATGCTATGCTGTGCTGTGCTGTGTTTCACGTGTGACAGTCACTAGTATCACCAACACCATCACCTAATTTAATTGACTTAGTATTTTTAACTTTAATTGCAAAATTAAGCAACACAGAAAAAGTTTAGAATTTAAATGATGGTTGGTCCTTATTTAAAAAAATAACTTTTTTGTCTTACCTACCTGTATGAACTGATGATTTAGGAATGGGTACCCAGGCTAAAAAGGGTCAACAGTTGCTTGTTGTTTGTACAGAATACAGACAATTTAGAGGTTCGTAAGATGGAGGATATCCAGGCAAACAATGTGCACATTGCCTGGCAGATCCCACAGTACGTCCTCATCACTGCAGGGGAGGTCATGTTCTCCATCACTGGTCTAGAGTTCTCATATTCACAGGTACGTCCGTATACCACGTTTCAGTTTTTAATGGTTTTAATGTTCCTTTCAGTTGCTCATGTCAAAGTTTGTGTCCTTAGTCCCCAGCCAGTATGAAGTCTGTGCTGCAGGCAGGATGGCTTCTTACTGTGGCTTTTGGAAATGTCATTGTGCTGATTGTGGCAGAGGGAGCTGGGCTGGAGCAGGTAAGCTCAAGACGTGGTGGTTTCTTTTTTATGATTCCTAATCTGGTTTTAGATAAGCAAAAGTTAATATAAAATACAATCTACAACTAACATGATAATGAGATAAAAGATTTTCCTTCATTTGTGTGGCAGTCTGGGCATCATGTCAGGTGATGTGGCAATAGCCTAAAAGTTTGTCCGGGAAATATATAAATAAACACACACACACACACACACACACACAAACAAATAAATAAATAAATAGGGTGGGGTTTTTTTTTTTTTTTTTAAAGCTGTTTTTACTTTGAAATCTCAACTTTCGGGAACCTTAAATATATTTAACCAAAATGATATGTTAATGACATGTTTTTATTTACTTTTTAATTTTGTACCCTTTCACCTTTAGGGTTAGCAGACTTAAATACCATAACTTTTTACTTGCGGTTAAGATACATTCAAAAAGAGTAACGTATATTAGTTTTCAGAACTACATGGTAGCAAATGTCAAAATCACCACATATTTATATATAAGTCTATTATTTATGTATAAGACTATATACATATAGTGCTGATGTACTGATTGGTGTCATCTACAGTGGACAGAGTTTCTGCTCTTTGCTGTTCTGCTGGTTGCAGTTAGCATCATCTTCTCCATCATGGCCTATTTCTACACCTACGTGGACCCTGAACATCTGGCCAAGCTTGCCAAAGAAGAAGATGACATGGTTGACTTAACGAAGAAAGAAAAAGAGAATATGGACATGACTAACATCCCAAAGAGCACAAAACTATAGCACAAGTACTTGCTGTTTCGGATGTATAATTTACTCTATATCTGACCAATACTAATCATCTCAGTCAGGAAATCTTGTTCATTGCATTTGTGTAATAATGCCAATTTAAGACCATTCTAGGACTTTTATTTGATCCTTATTTGATCCTTTCTTCTAATGGATCGTATACACATCATATTTAAAGCAAGAAATCATTAAATACTAATTTTTTTATGGCTGTATTTATCTTTGTGTTTAGGCATTTAAAGCATAAAACATAAAATTTAAAGCTATAGGTTTACATTCTAAACATAATCTTGATAGTGAAAAAAATCTTGAAAAAAAAATCTTGATAGTGGAAGATATATATTTTTTTGGTGTCCATTGACAGTATGTTGTAAAAGCTATACAAACTGACTTCAGACAATTACAAGCTGCCAGATTATTAAAAATAGATGTACAGATGAAGAGATGCTCCAGCTCTAGGGCCCAGCGTGTGTTCTGGTTATAGTCTACCCAGACTAATATGAACATATCAGTGTTTTTGTGATCTTAATCTTGTAAATAAAATTCATTTTTAGATTGGTGCTTAATTTTTAGGCTTGGTTTTTTTCCCCCCTGCAAAATCTTATAGCTGCATGATATGCAAGGATGTTACAGCATTACTGCGGTGAGATATGACGTATGACACGTTTTATGTCACAAGAAAAACAGCATTGTCTCAATGTTTCTTCGACTTTTACATAAATATATGTAGAATCGGGGCATCAAAAAGACTGACAGGAACTGTGTTCCTTTTTCTTTCTTTAATTATCATTCATAATTTTTTACTAATAATTCTTAGCAATTAAGTCTTTACATATAAAATATTGTGCTTAATAAAGTTAATACAGTGTAAAAAAAACGCTTTGTTACTTGTCTAGTGAAGCTCTTTCTGTCTATCTATCATTAGCTTTGTAACGAGGGCAATGACCTCAGGATGTAGCAGGCAGTCCAGCATATCATTGGTGGATATTCGACTGCACGTTGCACCATCATTTCCATCTTTTTCTTTTTGCATATCTGTATGCAGGGGCTTTGTCCATTTTTGTTTGTATAAGACTGTATCATCTTCTGCAATGAGAGCCTCTTTGGGATTTGTAACTGTAGGCTTTTGTGATGTGTCTGCATGACAAGGAACAGGAATCAGGTGAGGTCCAAAGGGTGATGAAAATGAGGTCACAGGCTCGGAGACAGGGGTCTTCAGATGACCACTGGAATCCCGCTTCAAAGCTGAGGGACTGGGTTGTGCTGTGCATCTTCCCCGGTCTTCAGAATTTACACTCCTTTTGTTCATGTAAGCCTTCAACGCTAGATTCAAGTACTGCATGTTTTCATCATGTGTACAGATCCCATCCTTAAACACAACATCAGACACAGCATGGATAAGGTGAGTGACAGACTGAGCCAATTATTTTTACCACAACTTAAAAAAAAAAATGCTCTTAGTTCACCTTTGAAACAGGTCACAGGTTTGTGGTCAGTGCAGGTTATGGTACAGTGCAGGGAAGTTGTAAGTGCTCCTGGCCTCGTTATCAGTCTGCACACATAGCTGTGAATGAGGAATCTGCCTGTTTTTTTTTTTGTTTAAACCTGGGGCTAAGCCAATAGGCAAATTCCTCTCTTTCAGCCATGTGTACAGATTGATGACAAAGCCAGCACCAGTGAAAACAAATATCTATCAAGACTGGAGTGCCCTCTGCATGGTGATGAGTGTTACACAGATTGTTCATTTTCATCAACATTAATTTCTCATAAAAAATCAAGAATCTATTGATTTTATAATTGGCATGGAAGTAATCAATATTGCATGATTGACAAGGGTAAGTTTATGCCTTTTTCCCACACATCGCTTACTGTACATGCGTCTGCGCATATTGGCTGTCTTGGGGGAGGTTACCTCAGTAGGATTGAGCCAGTTGTCTTTGTTATCCACACTTGGTTTACTTTTTAGCGCACAGATGATAGTCTTGGTCAAAGCTTCTCCTATTCGGGCTTCATCATCCACCTCCTGCGCTGAAACATGAGTTTATCACTAAGAGGGAATTCTGGAAACGACTGTGAACATTACTATACTACGCTTACTTTTCTATGATGCAACCGATTTTCTCGTCTCTTGTGAAAACACCTGTATAGCAGCAGACAGTATACCGCATGCATGCATCAGTAGAAAATAAATGCACTGCTCATTTACAGGGATGTCCTCACACTTATTCAAATCCACATTCATTAGCAAAATGCAGACAGAGCTACGGTATCTATCACACTGACACTGCAGAGGAATCATGAAGAGTCTAAGCCTTAAGCTACGGCATGATAACACGCCTTGGTGTGACTTTCAGATACTTCAAATACATTTGTGCACTATCATCCTTGTAAAGCTGGCATAAAATGGCATCATGTTATAACAGATCTTATGACCCCTTACCATCTCAATCCAAGAGTTGACGCTGACAGTTACTGGGTCTACTGATTCCACATAGTGCCACCAGTGTCTTGGGACAAAGAGAACCTAATGGAAATCAAAGGAAGATATAATATTGACAGAATTCACTGTCATGAATCATGTCATTCATTGCCAAACATTTCTTTGAACACAGTTGGAGATTTGTAGAAGATGGTGGTGTTTTGAGGTCACCAGGTCTACACTTTATGGACAAACATATATGAACACCTGACCATTACACCTATATGGGTTTGCTGACCACACCATTCCAGATTTAGTCACCTCCCCGTTTTTGCTGTTATGCCCCCACTCTTCTGATAAGGATTTCCACTAGATTCTGGAGCATGTTTGTGAAGATTTGTCCATTCAGCCAGTAAGAGCATTAGTGAGATCAGGCACTGAAGTCGGGCAAGAAGGCTTGGTGTGCGGTCAGTGTTTATTACAGTCAGGGCTCTGTGCAGGCCATTCGAGTTCTTCCACACCAACCTTGGCAAAGCATGTATTCATGGACCTGACTTTGTGCACAGAAACACTGCCATGCACAGGTTCATTGTACAGCATAAAAAGACATTCTAAACATGAATATAATTGTGTACTTCCAACTTTACTTTATGGCAACAGTTTGGGGAAGAACCACAAATGGGTCTGAATAAGATGGCAATTAGATGCCACCTATACGACAACTCCTTATTAGGAGATACCTAATCGCAACGTCACCTAATCACAAATGTAAGCGTCTGGAGTTTACCAGATTCTATCCTAACTTCCATTTAAAAAAAGGAACATAAAAAGAAGGATATTTATACTGGGTTGTGTTTGGATCTTCCAAGAGGACAATGATCCAAAACAGATGTGAAAATCCATGCACAAATGGTTCATTGACCACAGAATCGAATATCTGACATGGTTAGAAGTCCCCTGACCTAAACCCCTTTGAAAATCTGTGTGGTGAACTGAAGAGGAGCGTTCACAAGAGAGGACTTTGAAGGATCTGAAGAGGATTGTCGTCAGATTCCTTGCTCTTTATTCTCCAATCTCAGCAAGCATTGGAGAGCACTCAGTGCTGTGATGCTGTCAGAGAAAGGCTACTCAATGTGCTAAAAGCAGGGGGCTAATAGTTTTTTGGGTTTTTTTTTTTTTAGAATAATAAATATTTGAATGTAGTCTTCAATTAGAATTCGATTCCTCTCATGTTTTCAGTGCAAGATCCAACCACAAAGACATTTCTATTACCAATCATTATCAAGGGTGCCAATAATTATGAAGCCGACTGCATTCTAGAAAGAAGCAAAATTATTTGTCGATACAAGATAATGGCGAAGCCTGCAATCAATAAAAGTCTACAAATAGGCTCGATGCTATATTTGTTTACACTGAATTCATAGTTGATCAATTTGACTATACAGTATTTCAGACACTGTCACATGCTAAGATGTTCCCAAAACCAACTGACAAATCATGCAAGGATAACTGAAATAGGAATCATGGGTAAAACTTGGATGGGTTTGCATTGTGTCTGCAGAAGTCAGCCACCAGGTCTGGATTTATCCGAGCAGAGTAATTCAACATTATAGATTAGTGCCCTCAATCAGCATGCAGCTTTATGGACTTGCGTGTTTGAACCGGCACTGAATACCAAACGTGAGTGCATGTCAACATTTTACTCTCCACTAGTGGGCAGCTGCAGTCTGTCATACTGTTTTAATGTGGCTCTCAGCACTTTATGATATTTATATTCATGGACGTGTACAGGGCCTGGCCAATCTTTAAATTGTATTGCAGTCTATATTCCTGCAAGCTCTTCAAATTCTGTAAACATTTTTGCCTGTTTTCTCAACAGTTACTTAATTGTTACTGTCAGTATTACAGTAGCTGCAAGTCAGAACTAATATTTCTCCTAACTGTAATGGCTTTCTTTTGTGCACCCTGTATTATTTATGAACTGCTGCTGTAATCAGATAGAAACTTTCCATTCTGATAACCACTAGCTGAAAGCATCCTGTCTAGTCTACTCAAATCCATTTTAAGAAACAGATCCATCCATAGCAAATGTGCAGATCCTGCATAACTCTGGCCCTGTCTTCAATAAGCTGCTGGCAGGAAGGAGCCTCTGGTATCCCTGTGGGAATTTTCTTCTGTTTGTGTCATTATATGAATTGTATTTATGCATTTATGTGTAACTGTCAAGAGGATTGTTTGATTTTCAGTGCTCAAACAAAGTTTTAAACGAGCACATGGAGAACAACAGAAATATTTAGCCATCCTTCGTCTGTAAGGATGTACTGTGTGTTTGCACTTGTGGGCAGTGAAGTTCTCGGAGTGAAAATGGAAACGTACATCTCGGGTCTTCATTAGTATGCTGCTGATAGTGCGAATGCTCCCAGAAAGTACACTAGCGATGCTGGAATGCCACTAATTGCCTTGCCACCATCTCCTGTCTCGAAGTGTGTGAGAAAAGAGGCTTCATAAACAGTACAGAAATCGAAAATGGGGTGGGGATGGGAGACGGGGGAATGCATGCACATACACACACACGTGCTTGTGTGTGTTAATGTTTTTGCTGCTGCTTACCATGCTAGTGTTTAAACATTCATGAAAACCGAGGAAGGTAAATAAAACTAAAGTGCAAATTAAGTGCAATTTTTGACACTATGTACGTGTGCAGTATGTGTTCAGAGTTAAAGGTACCCAAATTACTATTCCTCAGATATAAAATCATTTTGAGGGAACACTCAAAGTGCTTGTTTTATCTATTATTTATAGTAACTTTGGTTGGGATGGCATGGCACTTGGGTAGGGATGTTATTTCTGAAGACTTTCAACTGGGACTCGATGCAGCAGTACACGGCTTTAGAAGTTTGGGGAGCCTTTTGGGCACACATAGTTATTATAAGCACATTTGAGGAAGAAGATTAAGTTGCGCCAAATGAACCGCATTCCCTCCCTTGTGTAGATTAATCTGCTGACAATTTATTCAGGGAAACTTAGTGAACATGTCTTATGACGATAGAATTATCTGCTGCCCCCATTGAATTCTCTGCTGAAAATAAAAGCGTTACTGTGCACATCCACATGACTGTCATGTTTACTGAGCGCTTGGTGAATGATTCAGGTTAATGTTAGATAGAACACGGCAAGTCAAGCCAACCTCTGACAGTCAGCATTCAGCCATCTGAGCAATAAGCATTAAGAAGGTACTGCAGGACGTTATAAAAGAAGGAGAAAGAAAGCAGCACTCAAAAAAGTGTCTTAGGATACAAGATAACTAGGTTTGCAAACAATAATCATCAATAGCACTTCTCTTTCTCGCACTATTTGAAAAGTGGCTTTAAAATTTATAAACAAAACAAACAAAAAAATATCCCTAAAAATCTTTCTGATGCTAAATTTCATATTTGAAAAAAGATAACTCCAGATCATTCATGAATAAGATTTCTGGCTGCCAATTGTTAGACAGGTTGTTCTTTGAAATATCAAATAAAGCATGGTTAATTGCATAGCAAAACGTTACATGATCCATGATCCATGACTGTTATGACCTTTTGGGACTGGAATTACGAAGAATGACAAGCCAAAATGCTCTTCACCTGACCCGGCTCCAGAGTGACGACGTGTGCTCTGGCTCTTCGGAAAGCAGGGAATCGGCGTGTGTCAGGATGGAGCACGCTGACCTGGCTGAACACGCTGGACTCCTCATACGGTATGCGTGTTGGGTACATACATTCTGCATCATCAGGAGGAAAGAGATGCCAGCGTTTTCTTAAAGAAAAAACAGATTATTATTATTATTATTATTATTATTATTATTATTATTACTACTACAACAAATGGAAGCACAATAAGTAGTTAAAAAATTTGTTTTTTCTTTGGACAGACAAAAGCTGTTAAATGAATTTTGCCTTTACTTTTTGATTCTCCTCACAAGACACTGTTATTGCAAAGCTAACTTTCATACAACAATCTTGTAATATCACTGTACTTTCCATATGGCAAACACAATAAACCACACAATCAAAAGCCTAAAAAACAACCTTACTTACAATGCTTTATGAAGGCATCCTTTATGAAGACCCACATATCTGTGTCTTTGTAATGCTAAAGTGGCCATGATATGAAATTCAGCCAATAGTTTATTAGCTTTATATAAAAACATGAATGAAACCCATTAAAAGCTCTTTTAACTTATCTAGTCACATACACTCATTTAATAACCATCACATTTTATGTGTTATTTGATTATATACAGGAAAACTCAGTGCCTAGATTCCCATGTAAAACTACGTAGGCTAATAGTGCTATTGGGCAGCACAAGGGCGCAGATAATATAAAATCAAATCATCACACATCATCTTAATAATTACATTTGTCTTAATGCGTTGTCAGGGAGAACTCACCTCCTCTCGTGTATGACCTGTATATCTAGATTTATTGTCAGTGCATTAACTAGCTGCCAGAGTTTCCAATTAATGGTGCTGAATGTCTGAATGTACTTTTCAGCATTGTCTCAGAAACACTTATAGAAAACACCGAGAGTATTCTGCCATAACATATTATATAAAAGATTTTCCACATACTAAACAAAATCTCCAAAGCAGCAGGGACATCTATTGCAGTACATCATTTCTGATGTATTACCTCATTTCTCAGATTCAGATTACATTATACACTCTTTCTTCCCATTCTGCAGAATCTCAAAAATCCATTAAAAAAAAAAAAAAAAAAAGCTGGAACAATGTGGTGTTCCACCAAGGCGGACAACTGTCATGAGATTAGACTCGACTCTTGGGCTTTCTCTGTCACAGACGCACAGTAGTTCCATGTAATATGGCACCTGTAATGCAGTTTAAGAGGCTCTTATTGCTCAACCCTTTTACCCAGCATTGGTGAAGGAGACAATTTTTCTCATTCAAAAGTTCTGCAATAAAATAACTCTCCTCACCCGAAATCCTCTTTCTTCTCCTGCTAGGCATCACATATTTTTTTCTTACACTTTTAACCCTAGTTCTAAATCAGATGTGTGACTGTTGGAAAATATTCATTGGCACTGTATATTTGTCTACTATTAGCACTTAGTGTCACACAGACCGATTCTTCATTTATGACTTACATGTAGTGTTAATGGACTGTAAGCTCATGGTGTGCCATTACCTGCCTTCAACTTGAAAGACAAGATTGCATCCGTAGGAGTCCAGGTGACATGGAGTGTTAGCACCATTTGTACCAACCCAAAGAGTACTCTCTCTTCCATCACGGCCTGGGTAGCCAAAGTCAGACCACACTACATCCTGCAACACACTCATGTGGATAAGGCTTTCAGTATAGTCTCAGTGAATCATGTTAAAACTGGAGCTACATAATTGTACTTTTTGACCGTGTAACACACAGTTATAAAAGCGAGTTATCATAGGGTCAGCCCAAAGCGTATGGGTCTCCTCTAAAGGTTTCTTCCTCGTGTCATCTCAGGGAGTTTTTCCTTGCCACTGTCATGACTGGTTTGCTCATTAGGGATAAATTTATAAAATCATATTTATATGATTTTCATTATTATGATAAATGAAAATGTATATATTTCTGTAAAACTGCTTTGTGACAATGTCTATTGTTTAAAAGAGCTATACAAATAAAACTGAATTGGATTGGGGAGGCAGCATGGTGGTGTGATGGTTAGTTGTCTCGCTCTCACAGCAAGAAGGTCCCGGGTTCGATCTCTGAGGTCGACCTGGGCGCTTTTCTGTGTGGAGTTTTCATGTTCACCCCATGTCCATGTGGGTTTCCTGCCACAGTCCAAAAACATGCACAGAGGGGATTGGGCTAATCGGCTACTCTAAATTGCTCACAGTTGTGAATGTGAGTGTGAATGGTTGTCTGTCTCTGTGTGTTGGCCCTGCGGTGGATTGGCGATCTGCCCAGGCTGTACCCCGCCTCTCGCCCAAAGTCAGCTGTGATTGGCTCCAGCTTCCCCCCACGACCCTGAACAGGATTAAACGGCAGAAGATGAGTGTGTGAGAGTGAACTGAATTGATTCTAAAAAGGCTTTTAATATAGACTCGTGATTTTAGGGATTAGTATAAAAGCTCACAAATTATTTAATTAATTACTTCATAATGAGATTGCTGTAACAACAAAAAAAAAAATTCCTCGTTGCATAGCATTTTTGATACATCAATTTATTCCCTTTACAAAAAGAAAGAAAGAAAAAAAACCTCTGCTTGAAGATGCTACTCGAAAACCTGGATAATGAATACATTAACAGCTGGGAGACTGTAAAGAGCAGACTGTGCAATTGAGGTTTTCAGCAACTTTTAAATGGCACTATTCATCATTTAAGAAAGGCTGATGTCTGCCAGTCCAACGGGCTTGGCTTTGGGAGGACTGCTGTCTCAAAAGAGAATGGCAACAGCTCACCAGCATTTATTATCATTTATAAATAAGGAGAAAGTCTGCAGGAGCCACGCATTCAGGTCAAAGTAACCTTGTGGCAAACTTTAAAACAGCCTCTCCGCGATTGCCATCTGCAGTCTGACTGACTGAAAACAAGAGCTGGGCAAAACACACCCAGTGATTTATTGCTCCAATTTAGACAGAAAGCCTGTGTGTTTCCAAAAGACTCAAAGCATGCTTTGTGTGGAGGTTCAAACAACAGAAATGCACATACACAGAGGTCAGAAGATATAAAAATGGGAATCGATAAATATTTCATGCCTGTTAGAAATCTGTTACATAAAAAGCGCAAAATAAATCTAAACTACAAAAGTTCTGTTTAGGCCTGCAACAATTATTCCATAATTGACTAATCACAAGCATTTGATCTGATCACGGTTATTTCATTTTATAATGCTTAAAGCTAGATTCCCGACCAGTCATTTTAATACTCATTTTAATTTGTTTTCTTGCTTTAATCAAACATCAAATCTGCTGCTCTATTGCATTTTAGTTTTTATTCTCAGTCAAAGGCTTAGCTCTCTGAACTATCTGCTCTATTGATAAAGCACAACAAATAGGAAGATTTAGTAAATTAGTATAGAACAGTACAGTCGATCCTCTCATTGACGGACACGGCATTAACGGATATCGGATGCAACGGACTGCATCCGCTGGTCTGAATACATAATCCTTTAGCCAGAATGTCCAGTATGAAAGTTTAAAAATCCCGGGTGTTGCCATCTGAGTCCTGTAGTTCATCAATTGGCCGCTAGGCGGCAGTGGCGTGCATGCTATTAGTTGTTTACAAGCATCGGTTGAGCTGTGGTTGTTGTGAAGGTATACTGTTTTTTCTGCGATTATTTAGTGTTTTTCACTGTTTTTCTGCCCAGTGCCATCATTATGCCACCTAAAGATAAGTCTAGTGGTAAAAGAAAGCGTGTTAATCTTAGTATTGGCCAGAAATTACAGCTCATTAAGAAGTCTGGTGTTTGTGAGGAGTACGGTGTGAACACACAAAGTAAATGACATTTACAACTGTATTTACATTAATATTTAATGTACTTACCTACCCACACCCTTGACATCATCGGACAACCTCTCCCCGCAATTAGTCCGTTAATGAGAGGATCGACTGTACTTAATTTATTTTCATATCTTTTGCTATAGTACAGTAACCTACTTCTGGATTAGGGAATTCAAATTACAGTCATGTCTTTCCTGAGTATTTTTCAGTTTAAAAGTCAAACAGAAATTTAATGCACTTATACTTTATTTTCAGTCCTGACAAATGGATGCATGTGCACGTTATCAGGCCAGGGACAGGACTATACTACAAACTATGGAATAAATTGAACAGAAGAAACAAAATATTAACCATAATTGCACATCTGACAATTAATCTAATTTAAAGATTAAAGGTCCAATACATAGGATTTAAGGGGGATCTCTTAGGAGAAGTGGAATATAGTACTCATAAGTATGCATTAATTAGTAACTATCAGTCGCTGTGTTTTCTTAAGCTTAGAATGAGCCCTTTATATATAAATAGGTAGCGGGTCCTCTTTCACCGTGCCATAATGCTGTGCTAGAACAGAAGCCCAGAATGAACAAACCTCTACAGAGCGCCTTCCATGTTTTGCATTTTTACGAGTCCCAATGTGAATCCAAAAGAAAGTACCAGAATGATGATGTCGAAAATGAAAGGAAAGCAAAGAAGATGAAAGAAGAGAAAATGGTGTTTGCTGGTGCTGGCTAACAAGTATGAGATCCTGATTTTTTTTTTTTTTAAATGGAGGATCATACTTATTGTTCAGCATGAGAAAAAACAAGGGACTGTGAACGTAAGTACTTGGAAGTAGGCTATGGGCACCTGACGGCCAACGAACCTTCTAATACCTGCTTGGAAAAGGTTGCAATCAACTGAATCCTCCATGGTGGACATTTAAAACTGAGAATGTTTGATTCGAGATGTAAGAAAATAGACATTGTATGTTGCTTTACCTTAAACATGTTGGTCTTGTCCTGAAAAAGAAAGGCAATATACTTGTAGTCTGCATAAGCCCAGTACTCTGAAAGGGGATAGTCCGCAAATAGGCCTACAGATGCATTGTCACTTCCCCTCGTCCAACATAGAAACTCCGCAAGAGTTGCTTCGACATATGAGCACTCTGTCTCAAAGAGAGGAGCTGGTGAAAAATAAGAAAGATAGTATTAAAGGATGCAGGTAGACAGATTGGTTGTTAGGAAAGCTGCCACAGACGGGGCCTCAGC
Organism: Chrysichthys cranchii; assembly: GCA_030068335.1. Lineage (NCBI taxonomy): Eukaryota > Metazoa > Chordata > Actinopteri > Siluriformes > Claroteidae > Chrysichthys > Chrysichthys cranchii. The sequence continues at coordinate 9,460,119 of JAQMCW010000034.1, forward strand.
GTCAATTTGAAGCCAGTATCTGCTCATTATAAATGAACTACTTATTGATTCAGCAAAGTGTTTGAATGGAAAGTCCTTCCATTACCTCAATCAAAAGTGCATTGTAATGACACAAAGTTTTAATCATCCACTGCGCACTACTTTTAGTAAGTGGCACAAAATTGCATCTTGGTACAGTTGATTTCTGTCTGGTTCAGAATGAAAGGAAAATTGATTCATCAGTCAAATTAAATAACACAGTATTGGAAACGTCTACCATTGTTGCGTAGAGGGAACAAATGATCTGTCTCCTGTCAGCGCTGCACACCACAACACCTTTCAGCAAGATCTCTGAGCCTAACATTTCAAGCTTGCATTTTTAAAATGCTATTCAGGATTTGCTCTACAGACATGTGAGAATTGTGAGCACATTACACAGTCATAAATGCCAGAATGTAATATTCACATTGGAATATACACTTCTAATAACTAAATTGTTCAAATCAAAATGCCAACTTTCAGTGACAAATTTCAAACTGCCTCGACTACTGGGAAAACGGCTTTCAGTGTGTGTATACCACAAGTAAATTCCATTGTAGCTACAGGGCATTTTTACATCTCATTTAGAAATAAACATTCATCCATCATCAGTATTGACTTTATCCTGGTCAGGGTTACCCAAGACCCCAAGGATGAGACGCCTGTGCACATAGTAACAGCATATACTGTACTACCTCTGTAAATAAAGGCATAATAATAATAATAATAATAATAATAATAATAATAATAATAATAATAATAAACAACAATAACACAAAACTGTGCATCACAAAATGCAAGCACCTGAAATTCACAGAATTTTTAAAAACTTGCATTTGAGGCCCTGCACACAAAAAAGCACACAAGAAAAAAAAAAAGAGAAGATTTCAGTTTCAGTCTGCTGTAATAAATGGACTAATATTCCCAAATTATAAACACTAGCACTGTCGCCTCAGAGCGAGAAGGTCCTGGGTTCGAGCCCCGGGTTCGGCACAGGCGCCTTTCTGCACGGAGTTTGCATGTTCTCCTCGTGTCCGCGTGGGTTTCCTCCGGGTACTCCGGTTACCTCCCACTGTCCAAAGACATGTGCATTAGGCGGATTGGCTACCCTAAATTGTCCGTAGGTGTGGATGTGTGCGTGTGTGAGAGCGTGAGTCCCGAGTTGGAGGGTTGGCGTCAGGAAGGGCATCTGGCCGTAAAAAAACTATGCCACAGGAGACACCATGGTTCTATGGTGCGCCGGCCAACCCAGGTGGTCCTGGAAAAACCGGCCATTAAACGGAGATGGATGGATGGATAGCAAGTTTTTCGGAAATTTGTCAGTGTGCTTTTGGGTGTATGTGTTTGCTGGTGTCTCTAGTAATCATTACATAATTTAATTTGCTCTGCATATATAATTTTATTCAGGTCTTAGTATTCACCTATAGTGATGGCCAAAATTATTGGCACCCCTTGTAAACATTATGGGGAAAGGTTTATTTATTTTGGGGAAAAAAAACAAAACAAAACAAAAAAAACAGTCCACCTTTTGGTGAAGCAGCAGCAGCATCTCACACTGAAAATATGAGGAAAAATCTAACCTTTAATTGATATGAATGTATTGCGTGAAAAACAAACCCCTCATCGACAAATAACTACTTTCAACAAAAAAAATTGTGTGCCACAATTATTGGAACACCCAGAGTTAATACTTGGTACATACTCCCTCTGACAATAAAACAGCACTGAGTCTTCTCCTACAATATTTTATAAAGTTGGTGAAAATAGAGCAGAGCATCTGAGACCATTCCTGTTTACAGAATCTCTCCAGATCATTCAGGGTCTTAGGCCCTCTCTTGTGCACTCTATGCTTCAGCTCACACCACAGGTTTTCAGTGGAGGTCAGGGAACTGAGATAGCCATGGCAGAGACTTGATTCTGTGGTCAGTTAACCATTTTTATGTTAGTTTGGACATATGCTTAGGATCACTGTTCCATCAGACCACAGAACATCGTTCCAGTCAGCTGTAGTAGCGTTTTGCAAAATCCAGTCACTTATGTTTGTGGTCAACTGACACAAAAGGCAATTATTACATACCGTGCAAATAATCTGATGGCATAATGTAGGTGGCGTCTGAGGGTGGTTTTGGAGACTTAGTAAACTCCAAGATTTTACATTTTCTTGTAATTAACCAGCTGTGATCCTTGGGGATTTACTTTTTTGTTTGCCTCTCTTATCATCCTCTTCACCATACATGGGGGCAAAATAAACTTGGGTCCTCTTGTAGGCAAGCTTGTAACAGTTCCAGTTGGTGTCCACTTTATTGTTATTTACAGTATAAATGGGCATTTTCATGTGAGTAGCTATTTTTAATAACCATTCCTTGACTTATGAACATACTTCTCCCTCCTTTGGTTTGTGTTTTCTTCTCTTTCCCATGTTTGATAGATGACCAAGGGCATTTGGCCTCTATGTCACCTCATATTTGTATCCCAGATAATCAGGAGGACAGGAATTACAGCTTGAATGCTCCTTCACACTCCAATCAATGCAAAAAGGGTAAACATGTGTCAGTTAGTTAGCACATAGTGTTCGCAATCATTTCCAGGGGTGCCAATTATTGTGGCCAGCAATGTACAGTGGTGCTTGAAAGTTTGTGAACCCTTTAGAATTGTCTACATTTCTGCTTAAATATGACCTGAAACATC
>JAQMCW010000034.1:9510529-9536509 GCA_030068335.1 Chrysichthys cranchii
AGGAAATGAATGGTCATGAAAATAAAGAAAACACATTGAATGAGAAAGTGTGTCCAAACTTCTGGCCTGTACTGTATGTGCATGAACCCAAGTCCCGAGTTAAGGGAGGGTTGGGCTTGGGGGTTGCGAACTCACCCTGTGGAATGCACTTAGCTACAGAAATGTCAACCGAGCCCCGTGGGTGCTGCTTCACACCCTGTATGCCTGACGGCGTGGACAGGACCTAAGAAGAAAAAGAATTAATGCTTCAATCAGTCAGTCTTGCTAAACTGTTACCATCAAATCTTAAGTGTAAGAGCATGGTTGTTTTTCTGTGTTAAACCCACTGACCATGAAGAAGCTTTTAAATAAGGACCAGCATCAACCTGGAGGCTTAGTGTGACAGACTGGTTTTCTGGACACCGATTCAAAAAATATATTGTCGATGGGTCTCTTGTCAAGAAAGGTCCTCTGTTCGTAACTTTTAAGCTCCTTTATATTCTTTGCTTTGCACATGTGGAAGTCTTTCTTCATTTCTCAGTGTTTCAGGAAGATTCAAATCCAGAGGCTAAGCTGGTCATTGTAAAACACTTTTTTTGGGTTGTCATAACTACTTCTGTGCTCATTTGGAAGTATGACGTGTGCTCATCAACTTGTTGAAGCTCTGTCTGTGTCCAGGTCTAAACCCCCGGGGAAGAGGCCTAGAACCAGGTTGTGGACTGAAATAACTTGGTACTTAAGAGAATTTATGATGCTATCCATCTTCACAAGGGTCCCTAACCACCGGCAGTCCCTCACAACAACAATGATGTGCCTAAATATTTTACAGATATAAGGTGCTTTTCCATCTATACAGGTCCCTGTAGTCATCAATCATGCCGATGCTAGGCATAAGCAAAGAGTTTTCTAAGTTTTACTGATTTTTTGTATTATTCTGAAATGAAAGGTTTAGTTTATCCAAACATGTCTCAGTAAATCTAGGATACCGTATAAACTCTAGCACATTTTAACATTGGCTCTGCTCTCTGAAAAACCCAGTTCACACCCATCAGATGAAGGACGGAACATTGAACAGCGCTAACGAGACTCGCATGATGTGTTCATTCCCTTCATGCCTTTTCTCAGTCCTCAGTCATCCTCACTCCTTTCTCAGTCATTCCCTTCATTCTGAACTCAAATATGGGGTCTATCAGGCATTAGTTTTGGACTCCCTTGTGCAGCACTAATGCTTGTAGGCATGACCTAACCAAAGCAGCATGTCCCAAAGACTTAAAACAGTTATAAGGTCCAGATGGATGAAAATGTCACGACTAGGAACATTAGCCTTGATCATTTGGTCATTCCATATAAATCCCAGTAGACCTTCATGTGTCATTCATTTTGTTGCTATGACAGGTTGGTAGAATAAACCTTGGATGGCAACTATAGTGCAATCTTCAGTTCATACATATTACATTTTGGAAGGATTTCACTAACTTTCAAGAGTCTGCTGGTGCTCTGGGAGTATCTCCCCTCCTGCAAGTGCCTCTCTGACTCATCCGATGTGAGCTCATGTTACTCTCTACATGGGAGACCAGACGAGGAACGCTCCCTTTGATCCTTTGTGTCTTTTCTGTTTGATGGTGAATATGTATGCTAGATTTGTTCTCTTGTAAATGCGATACGGAGGCTTGTAGAAATGGAGGAAATGGGTTTTGGGGTAGACTCAATGACGTGTGCATTAGTAACTGGCAGGTCAGGAGTTACTGCTTTGCTTTTCTGTGTTTGGATATAAAAATGGTACAATGGTGAAAGACACAGCCTGGAGCTGTTGAGGCGACAGGAGTCACTGGCTCCATTAACCTGTCCCTGTAGAAACCGAGTGCCAAGCTGTGATGCACTTCTGCCAGAGCAGCTGCTGTAGACGCTGTCCTCAACAGTGGTGACGTCAAACACTCGGAACCCGTCGCCACGTTTGCCCCATGTAGACCAGTGGCTCTGCCTCACAGAGCTGAGTGTATGTGTGTGTGTGAGAGAGTAGGTGGACGGATTGCTGCGAATGTGACACTGAGTTGGACCACAAGCTGTGTTACTTCAACACCTCCTGCTTTTCCAGCTCCATAAAGCATATGGAAACAGAGCTGATAAGTCAGAGCAAGAGCATAAAGCAGGTGTAGAAGAAAAAAAAAACTCTGACTCCTAACATCTGTTGTTGTTGATTCAGCCGAGGAAAGAGACAGAGAGAAGCGGGTCAATGCAGCGTTGACTAGAGGCTTAGCCAAGCAGGTGGGCGTTTGTCATTGGCAGGCATGCCGTTGTTCTCCACTCCGCTAGATCGAGATAAATTTACAGCAGCCTCATAAATCTTTGCGGGCCTCTTTGCACTACAGCGAGGCCCTCAAGAGACCACATCTAATAATGTTAAATACCTATGTTTCAGCACAGGGCTGACAGGTTGGCCCTCATAGTCAGTTTTTCCACGACTAGCCATGTTTAAAGTGCTCTTTGCGAGGGAAGAGGCAGAGTGATGAAGAGTCTATCGTTAAGTGTCCTTTCACTTAAACAAGAGCGTTTTGCTCAAGCTACTGTGGTGCACTGTCATGGCTCCAGGAACAGGTTTACCTTCAGCTCAGTGCTAAACAAACTCCCAAGAGAGATTGATTGACATACTATAAAAAGCCTAAAATCATCTGCCTCAAAGCTGGTATGGATTTAGTTTGGGATAAAGGAATCAGCATTCGATCCCCCTACAAAAACACGGGTTGTCTGACACAATGCCGGGATTAAAAATAGGTACAGATGGATTTTATTGTGATCTACAACCGTGTCAGGTGCTGCTTAATAACCTTACATGGAATGAAATTAACATTTTAGAGCATGACTACATCTACAGGATTTTTCATGCTGAATGCTGCCAGGTTTTTAAATACATTATGCAAACCAGATGACTTCATTCATTCAGTTAATGGGTTAAACTACAGGATTTTTCTTGCTGCTTAGGAGTTCTTATTCTATATCATTTGTAATAGCTTGGGTGTGTAAAACCAGCTGCCATTGTATCAAATGACCAACCATGAGCAGTTTCCCAAATGGTTTGTGATGTATTCTGGAAAGGTTGTACCGCTATACATGTTTCAACAGGATATTATTTCCTGAGAATCTGTAAGGGAAAAGAAGAGTATTGAGTTCATTGGGTGCCAAAAGTATTCAAATACCTTTATATCTAACAACTTATTATGTATCAAAACAAATATTGGTAACATTGATTTGCAGCTCATTTGACCAAGGTAGACTCACCTCTCTCAACAGACTCGCTTTACCCTACAACTGCGTTCATCACTTTCCAATATGGAGGACACACATCACATAACTAGCAGCAGCAAATAATGCAGCGCCTACTACTGGGCTCATTTACCCTGTGTTCACCCAGCATATGGTTTACAGTAGGATAGTTACTACACACAGTATATTTTTCCTGGGGGCGGCACAGTGGTTAGCACTGGTGCCTCACAGCAAGAAGGTCCTGGGTTCGATCCCTGGGGTCAACCTGGGTGCCTTTCTGTGTGGAGTTTGCATGTTCTCCCCATGTCCGTTTGGGTTTCCTCCCACAGTCCAAAGACACGCACAGAGGGGATTAGGATAATTGGCGACTCTAAATTACCCATGAGTGTGAATGGTTGTCTGTCTCTGTGTGTTGGCCCTGCGGTGGACTGGTGACCTGTCCAAAGTCGCCCAAAGTCAACTGGGATTGGCTCCAGTTTCCCCCACAACATTGAACAGGATTGAGCGGTAGAAGATGAGTAAATATATTTTTCCATTGTCCTAATAAACAAAGCTTTTTTGAATTTGGATGCCTGTCTTATGATCATTTCAGGCCAATATACTGTAAGTTTGAATGTTTTTTTGTGTCTTATGACATGTAACTAAACACTGTAGGTAGCTAGATACAATTCCAGACTAGTAATAGAAAATCTTGCGTTAAAGAAATCAATCAAAAGCCATTCCACACCAGCCAAAATCATTGTCATATTGAGCATTTTGACACAGAAAATAACGTATCTCCACTGTAATGCAGATGAAATCACAAAATTAAGGAAATAAGCCCAAGATACTGTGGCTGTGAGTAGCATGTTAACTCTCAGGGCCTTGGATTATGGGAATGGGTTAGAAATAGCAATAAACACTGCAATCCTCATGAATCATTTTAATAGTTTTAAACCTTGTTTAGTCGGCACTTGGCTATATTATGCACGTCAGAATGTGATCCCAAGTGAAATCTTTGGCCTTTCAAATCTCTGAAATTGAGTTTTGACAAAACATGCAATACAAAAAGGCTTGTTCAGCACGTGTGATGTCAGCGCCATTTACCTTGCTTTAATATAAGGATTGCAAGAACCACTTCAGTATGGCAGAGAAATGGACCGTAAAATGCTTCCAAGCACCAGCTGTATAAATTTCTGCATTTTTGTGCTCTCACAGTACATGCTGTTGTCTGTCCAAGCATAGATCAGTATGTATAAGCAGCATCATGATATTTATGTGGGTCAAATAAAAGTGAAAATCAATACCTTACTACAGGTAATCACAGGTAATCCAAATGAAGTGCTGATTTTTATCCCCGTTTTTCTGGGTCAGGCTGTATGAGTGGAGGTGCCTTTTAGTTCCAAATTCGCCGCACAGTGTAGTCATTTAACATCATTTGGCCTCCTCTTGCTTTCATTAATGGGAACAGTGCTGGAAAAGGCCTACTATATCACTGCCCAGTCGCTGCCTCGCACCCATTTCTCCCTGTCATACACCCGTAGCCAATAACAGGATTAGCCCTCCTCCACACATGCTAATGAGAAAGAACTGCGCAGTCGCATTTCATTTTAGCTCAGTGTAAGCTATTTCACTGACCTTGAGATGAATTATTATGAAGTTATTTTCGCGGTTGGAGTTACGTTCAGTGTTTTCTGTATTGAAATGCATCATTGACATGGTCAAGCTTTGTGTAAAGAGATGTCTATTAAATAATTATGAAAGGAGTCTCCAGAGTCAGAGATTTACAACAGTCAAAGGTAAAGCTATTTCTTTACGTTTTTAGCCCCATCGAACAGCATGCAAATCATGATGTTCTATTCCTTACCTGGACACTAGTCATTCTTATAAAAAGCTGTGTTTAAAAGAATTTAGAATGGTACAGTGATATACAGGTAGAATACTAAGAAAATGGATCTTGTATAACATTTATAGTTACACTTACCGAAGCAAGAATATCTGTGCTTAAGCTGTACGCTAACATGAAGATATCAGGAAATAAGTCAGGTTAGCAAAAGAATACACTCGTGTTGCAGAGGCTGATGAGAGCCAGGAAGGTTTGGGAATGTGACGGCTTAGCCGAGTAACAGACAATATAGGGAGTTATTGTAGTCCACAGCCACAATCAGGGCTATAGTCGAAGTGAAATGCGGAAAGGCATGTGCTGATTATACGTTTATTTTATGCTAGCTCACGGCTGCATACCACTCTTGAAAAAGACTCTTCCTCGTAAATGAGTTTACTTTGCAGCAATCAAACCTGGTTAGTGTGACAAAAGGGATTTCCAGATATCTGTTACATTATAACTCTATTTCTCTTCCTCAGAAGTGTAATAGGGTCCTAAATGAAATCCATTTCAGCCTCTGATATATGAAACTCTATAATCTCCTGGACTTTTGAATATGCCTGTATGTTCCTTGCCCTCTCTCTCTCTCTCTCTCTCTCTCTCTGGAATCCAAAACTCAAAAGATTATCAGTTTTGTTTGCAAACATCCCAAAGCAAGAAGAAGCATAATGCTGATCAGATGCTTTCCATTACCCACACAGTCTACAAGAGAACTGAAGAAGACAGAGGATCGAAGTAATTACAAAAAGCATCTGGATCATGCTAAATGCCATGGACAAGAGCTCCTGCGGCAACGGATCCGTAGCTTGTTATGATTGATCCCTCATGGTCAAAGTGATACATCAGACATCTCCTCAGATAGAATTATAAGAGCCGGACTAAAGTCGAGGGCATACGTTTGTAACCCTTAAGCCCCCTGTTTAAAAAAAAAATACAGACAATAGTTGAAGACAAGGCAATATCTACATATTCAAAGTTTTAAAAGAATCCATGGCCTTTTCTGTCTCCCAACCTGATTTTAAAAAAGGGCCGTGTTTATCACAGAAACGTTACTACGAATGGGCAAAGATCGGTCAGGCAGTAAGTTGGCTAGGGCCAAATATTACAATATCAGAAGATCTACTGTAAATAGATGTTTAGAGAACATCAGACAGTTGGGAGATGATGATCAAGTTAGAGAATATTTATATCACATCCAAATGGGCTACATTTATCTGTCTTTAATAATCCTGCATGTAACTGTTCTTGAAAATCAAATCAAACTTCCTGAGAGTTTGTTGAGCAATACCAATCAGCTGCAATTGACCAAGGGCATTCATGGCACAATTAATAACTCCATAAAAGGCAAAGAGCTGAAAATGTCACAATGACAACCAAACAGGTGAAGAGCACTTCTTCTGCCAGTAATACAGTTTAGCCATTTTAGCACGTCAGTTCCCGAGACACAAATGAACTCTTCCTGTTGTAATGCCACAGGATTTCTTTTGTGCTAATTGCACATCTAGTCTGATTTACCTTAGGTTTATGCAGCTGTTTTGGATTCATTGATCTGAAATTCAGAAGAAAGAATATAGTTTTACAAAAGTCACATTACAACCATGCATGTAATTAAAAAAAAAGTTAAAAATTGCATGCCATATCATTCAAGGTTCATGTTAAAAGTCCCATATGTAGGATTTTGAGGGTATCTCTTGGCAGAACTTGGTATATACAGACATCTCAAAAGTCATACCAATTTTGAAAAATTAATTTCTAGAAACTTTCTTCTAGCTGTTCTGCCATAGTAGCCAAGTTGATGCATATACCTCACAGAAGTACTCCAACTCAGTGGGAGTCACTCTGCAACATCAGCGGCCTTACAACGAGGATTTTATCAACAATCTGCTTGACAGTCCAAAGAACGCTGTCAGAGGGACGAAGTCAACCTGAGCAGGATGCTGTTGACTCCTTTCCTTTGCTTTTGAATTGTACAATCACTCTGTTGACGGTGTATAAGAGGAATCCCAAGGTTTTGTGCAATCATTCACTGACTAAGTCCACCTTCAGACTGACCCACAATACACCCTGTTTGAAAATCACCCAACTCTTTTGCTTTTGGTGTTCACCGCATGGCTAGTTGTTATAAGCAATTAATATACTGTAATCTGAAATGAAAAATAATCATATATTAAAGAGTTTGAAGGCCTTTATATCTACATGGGGCACGGGACCACCTACAGTAGCCCAGAAGGAACAAACCTCAAGAAAGCACCTTCAGTGTTTCCTGCTTTTATAAGCAGAAGTGAGAATTCAGAAGGAGGCACCAGAAGGGTGGCAAACAAGAATAAAAAAAAAAAGACAAGGAAAAAGACATAAGAGGAGCTTATTAGAAATCAGAGCACAGGGTCAGTTATGGTTCAGTGACCCTGGAGCAGATGTGATTAAGGGCTGCCCTAGTAACTAATTAACACAAACTCTGCCTGATTCAGTTCTACTTGTAGAATACAAACAATTTTCCGAACTAAATGTATTTTCATGAATACCACATTTCTTGTGTAAATGTGAAGATTTTAACCATAAATTTGTTCAAATCCAGTGTCATCATCGAGGCCCAGTGTTACTAATTACTTGTGATAATGAAAGAACATCATCGAACCATGTCACATTAACCGTCTTGTTAACATAACTTTAGTGCCTTAAGCTTGTCATGTATGGTTTTTGTGCCGGATAACTATACATTGTTTCAGCTTAGGATTCGCCCATGTATTGAGCAATGTGAAAATTTAAATCAAGAAATAGCTAAATAAACAAACAAATAAACAATAGATAGATAGATAGATAGATAGATAGATAGATAGATAGATAGATAATGATAGATATAACATGTTCTCTCCACATACTGATTCCTAGAGACCAACCATGGAGAAAGTTCCACGATGGGCTGGAAAACAAACCAAAAAAAAAACCCAACACCACCCAGATCTGTTCTAAGTTGACAACCGATCAGCATGGAAGAAACTCTAGTTATAGCATTACTCAAGGACCGTGAGTCTTCTCTGAGTGCCTCCACCTCTGCATCTCTACGAGCCTGTGCTCCTCTCTCTCAGACGTGCCTGTACAATGGCACAAGGCCAGCTCAGCCCCCTGGGGAGGACGCCACTGGTGATCGGTCAGTGCTAGTCCTTCAGCAGATAGTGTCTGATTGATGCTGCTTTACACTCATCAATAAAACACACTTTCAGCATTTCTCAGTGATTGTAGAAGAGCAAGCTGAGCATCCTGGTCCAGATTCGACAGCCAGGCACACAGCTATCAGCAGAGCGACACAGTAGGGGATCACTCTTCTCTGCTGCCTTTAATCTCAGCTCAGTCTATTGACTGAATGTTGTATCAGCTTTTACCAAAAAAAAAACAAAAAAAACTTTCATGCAGCTGTCAGGCTTTGTTAACCTTCTATCTACATAGATCGGAAAAAATGTCTTCAGTCGGATTAGAAAGACAGTTCTGTCCCAGTCAGTGAAATTACAGTGTCTCACATTAATAACAAACTGAGAAAGATCATGTGCGTAGACGTCCTGATTAATTCCCGCCTGATTTCAATCTCCTCTCGAGTAATCTGCATTCTCATTTTCGCTCTCCTCACGGGAAATAAGAGAAAAATGAGTAACCTTAAGTACCAAGAACCTCTTTCATGTTTTTTTAAAGGGGCTCTGCAAAAAAAAAGACATTTTTCCAGGCCAAAAAGCATTGGTATAAACAGGTCTTTGACGTATACATATTTGTGATTCCTATTAATAATGACCAACGTGGCTCTTTTTAACTATAAAATTCCAAACTGAAAGAAAGAAAAGAAAAGGGCTTGCTCATTTCTTGTTCATGATTCACAAACAGTTACATGATGTACCAGATTATCTGAATTTGACAATTGTACAAATGCCTTCAAACACCTTAATGACAGCTCCTTTCATCACTGCCACTGTTGCAGTCATATACAATCCTAAAATCCTTCATGTTCTGTAAGTAAGGTTTGCACTGCAATGTCTTATATAATATCTGAATGCTGAGAGTGGAATAGACGTGTGAAAGCGGAAGGTCTTAAGGATGATGTCTACCACCTACAGATGGATGCAATTCCTGACAGCCATTTATTCCTTTAGTGGGCTCTTTTGTCACTTGGGAAATGTGGCAGATCTGCAAATTTTGTCAGCACTGGAGTCTGATATCCTTCAACCCAGCCAAGCAAGCAAATCTCAGCACAAACAAATGGGACTGTGCGATATCCAGACTGACACTGGCTACAGAAACAAAACAACAACAAAAAAAAACCAGATCCTGTGCCAGTATGAAAACACTTTCCTTTCACAAACAGAGAAAGAGAAACAGAACGGCCAAGTTAGGTAATCTTTAGGAATGAGCTGAAAAAGGATGAGTTAGCAGCAGTTCGTTTGAGTCATCATCATGGTTTATTATCATTTACAATGTACAATATACAAAAATATAGAGTACCAAAAAATTCACAGTGTCTAAAAGGCAGTGATTACAGTCTACATCACATATCTAACAGTACCAATGGGTCAGTTGCATAGAAAGGCACCAAGCCTTGCGGGGATGGAGCGTCTCGTTTTGTCAGCTTGCTTCTTGCTTGTTACAAGCCCGAGGTCAGAGGGGGCAGTAATAAGACCACAGGTTTGGGCACAATGGACAAATGTGAGAAGCTCCAAGCACATGTAGCGTTTCATATCAACTAATGGGGGTCATAATTCCTATCTATATTTTATGGAGACCAATAATTTGTTCTTGTTAAACAAAAACACACACACATGCCTTAGTGAATGTGATACACTGCTGAGCCTAATAATGTAGGCAGTAAATTGAAATCACAGCCCACTCCAGGCCTTGTTATACAGCTGCAAATTAACACGAATTTTATAGCGGCATTTGGTAATATGACTCATGACATCAGTAGTGCAGAATGACTGTTTAAATCTCTGCATGGTAGCTTTGCTATCTCATAAATAATCGTTTGCAGTCGGATTGGATGCAGGACCGCAGTTTAAAGTTGTAAAATAAAAATCACCGAGCGATATCGGGGAACTTCCAAAATGACTCGCCAAACGAGTAAGTTAGCGTCTGAATTAAAGAGCACGGTCACGTAATGGATGCGAATGAAATGTTTTAAATTGGATTTCTGCAAAGAATTGGAGGAGTTCACAGAGCAGGAGCATTAGACTCATTGACAAGCTCCATCCCCACACCGTGCCTGTGGTCGGTATATACACAGCTGCTGCACATACTATCTTACAACTATAAGGCTCGTAAAAAAAAGTGTTAGCTTTACAATATACAAGTACATCAGACTAACTTATGTGTCATAGTGGGGCGTTACCTATGTACAACTCGAGCACACGTGCTTAGTTTAACTGACAGCATTCCTTTGACAAGCATGATAAAAATAACTTTGTTCTTGAATGCCCCAAACAAACCAGGCTTCCTTTAAATAATACCGAATTCTCCAAGCTTCTCCAGGTTCTTTTTCCCTTTTTTTATTGTTGTTTGTTCATGTAGAACTGAACAGTGCATCAGATACTGGATACAATGAATGAGATTAAAAAAATAATTAAAAAAGCACATTCCTGCTTCATTATCTCCTTTAACACTGTACAAACGAGAGCTTGGTCATTCCTTTTAAGACGCATACACAGAGACAAGTGCTTACTGTATGTGGGCACAGTCAAATTATGCCAAATTATAGTGGAGAAAATGTGCTAGATGTGGTTAAATGCGGAAATATTTGAATCACTACTGTATGAGCTTGAACAAATTTTGAATATTTGATAGTATAATTAATGCTGTATTTTTTTTACAATTAATGCTGTATAAATTAATGAAATTTAAAATAAAAAAACAAAACAAATGATAATGACGGTTAATTATCTAAAGAGTACAAAATAATACATCTAAATAAAGAAAAATGGCCAAAAATCAGTATATCCCATCAAAGTGTGAATTCTTTAAATAACCCTAATATCCATCTATCCTACTTCATTTCCAAACAACTGTCACATAAGTTCCTCTTTAAAATAATATTTAAAAAAGTGCCAAGCTAGCTTTTTTTTCTATAATGTTTTGTATTAAAAAAAAATATCGTCCAAGCTTGTCGTATTTGATACAACCATCAAGGCAAGCCAAGTATTCAGAATTCAGAAGTATGTGTTCATATGAGATCCAAGGTCCAAAGTGGTGGAGAATGGAGGGTCATAGTGGTCTTTAAAGCCAAGTGGCACCAGGTACAATCCTATTGCTTCTTCTCCAAACTCTACTGAACAGCAGCACATTGGACTCCGTCCTCTCACAGCTGGGCTGCAGACTTTGTCATACAGATTTCCTGCCCGAATAGGTTCAGTGTTGTTCATCTAACAATAATCAGCACTGCATGCATTACGTCTTCAATTGCAGGTTGTTGAGAACAGCCTACAGTGCTTTCTTGGGTCTCGTTACACAGACCTAGCAAGTTCTGACCACTCCTTTCTTGCTTTTCTTTTCGCTCTTTTCCTTGGTGCGAGCTTTGCCCGGTGTGGAGTCTTGAACCTGCCCATTTTGGAATTCACACAGAGGGTTTCTTGATCGGAAAGTGTGGAGTCAGCTTAAATAGATGAAAGTCCCCTCTTCATTTAGCCCAAAAAACCCAAAACGTTTTCAGTTAAAGAGATCTCGAGTTTCACAGAGATCGAGATTTAAATAATTGACATCAGTGTAGCTACATAAGTGTACACATCCCCAAGGAAGGAATAGTATCTGAAACATCATTAGCTGTGATTTATATGACATGCTCATATGCTCCATGGTGGGAGTGTAAGGAGTCATGCGAAATGATCCAGAAGAGCACCTATGCTCATCAGGTGCCAAGAATGCATGGGTGGAGCACGTAGTAAGAGTTTACGAAAAAAGCTCCGGAACGTCAGTATTCCCCATCACCATGGCAATACAGCTAATGGGCGGGACACGTGTCTCAGCTGGGGTTGTAGTTTCTGCAGGGCGAGGGGGAGGAGTCAGGCCGATAGTCATATTTTCCCAGCGGCGTGGGGTAATAGGTGGTGGTGTAGACGTTCGTCTGCTGGATTTGTGACGGGAAGAAGTTGGTCCTTTCATCTGGCAGTAAGTTGTTCTTGTTTAGAGTCTACAGTGGACAGACAAAAAAAGGGCCAGTTAGGAAAAAGGACACACAGTGTGAAAAATCAAAACTTAGTCACTGTTAAAATACCTGAAAAGAAATCAGCGCAGTCTACATGACCTCTAAAGTCTGGGAGCAGAAGACAGTTCAGAGTCATGAGTGTAAGCACGGTGTGCCTAATCCAGCTAGCACTATAAATATCGACAGCCCCTCAGAATGATGTTCCCAGCCGGAGATCTGAATAATTCAAAAGCAATAGACTAGCAGGTCATGGATGAAAGCAGAATATGAGCGTTCTGGGCTGCTCTTGAGAAATGTAATTTATGTCAACAGCTCCGAAGCAACAGCATCTCAGTAATTGGGGGAGAAAAAAAAAAAAAAGTGTGCCGTGCTCAGCTGTGATTGTAATGAATCTACCTCCCAGGCTCCTTGTGAGCTTCTGAGCAACAATTGCAATCATATAATCTAAAATAGAATAAATAGTAGAGTTTGTCAGAGTGTAGGATCTTGGCATTGTGTGCTTAAAACAATCGCCAATTATAACCATATACACAAGACAAGCACTTATCCCAGTGTCACAGATGACAGCAAGGAGAAGCCTGGATTTATCGGCAATATAACAGGAGTCACATCTGCACCTCCTGTGATGAACAGCTGTGGCTTCGTCTCACCTGTCTTCATTGTCTGACTCTTCATTTTAATTACTGCATGTCTCTCACCGGATGTTGATCATCACACCCGTCATCAAAAGCCATTCACTGGCACGTCTAATTGTCCTTTCTGCATACAGGTACGTCTAGAAGCACATGTCTAAAACGTCCAGGGCAGCTAAGATCACCTCACTCGCATCCTCGCCTCGAAGGCTCATAACGAGTTTAGAGTGAGCAGCGGGTACGGAGCAGATCGATGGAAGTCGTGGTAAAAGGAGCACGCAGGTGTCAGAGCAAGGACAGTAGGTGGGGGAGAGTGAGCAGAGTCTGGCTAATTGGATGGGCTCGACAATCAGTCACAACCAGCTGTGGGAGTGCACCGGCCGGCTGCTGCTTAAACAGTCTAATGGAGCCCATTAACAAAGACAGAGCATGTGCCAGGAGCTGAGAGAAGGGGCTAAACAAGGAGCCTCGGGCAAAGATAGAAAACATCTCTAATCTCTCTGCAATCGCACTTCTACAGGTGCACTTTTCACACATAACCCATGATGGTCCCAATCCATCAAAACTATTATTCATTAAAGTTTGACGCTGTTTCTGAAGGCTACTAACCAAGCCCAATCTCCATGTGATTCCCATCATATGTGTTCTTATTGCTTAATTTATGAAATAACTGATACATTGATAAACGATAAGATGAGGTCACACTTTGTGATGCATATTGCTTTAACTGATAATGTAGCCTGTGTGTTATTTATGTTATGTGAGCAATGAAACAAAAGTTAAAAAAAGAAGAAGAAGACGACCAGAGTTAGCAGACTGTCAAACTGGTCAAATAATTGGATTCACACATTGCCTGGGTGCCATCAACAGAATTGCCAAGCCATTGTAATGTACCAAGAAACAATGTCCAGAAAGACCACATAATTCTTCCTCATATCTCCTTTCAGAAAGAAAAGCTGCCATGGGAAGGTACAAAATGGTTGGAAATCCACTCACAGGAGAAAATATGTGGCTTGATTATTGGTGAAAAAGTATAATATGACAGGCTAAAATGACCATGCTGGTCAATTTAAACCTCCCAGTGCTTGAGCAGCTTCATAAAACTGACATTTATGATAGTGAGGCCATTGGGGCTAATAAATACTAAACTTAGACCTTCACACAGTGGAATAAAATAATAAGGCCTTTGTCATGTTTTCCGTTTTTTTCCCAGCCTACACTGTATACTCAAACTGTCCAACACTGGATCTGAACATCTTAGGGCAAGAATCATCTTCCTACCAACAATTAGACATTTATTATAGAAATTCCATTATTAATAGGGATAAAATACACCAATTTTCAAATGCAGCACAACTTGTGTATAAATGACCTGAGGCCTCATTTATAAAATACATTCGAAGATTAATACCAAGTGTTCACATCAAGATTATTTGCCAACAATATTTATATAATTTTATATATTTATAAAAATGTGCATTAAAAAAAAAAAAACAGATGCAGCTGTGATGTGTGTACTAAACTCAAATAATAAAAGGATGTGCATGTGAACAACTAGCAGGACAGGTCTCAGTAGCTGATTTATGAGCCATTTATTGATCTTGAAAAACGTGCTGTCTGAACAGTGCGCTTCTGGCAAGGTATCTGACGGAGTATGACCATGAGTGGTTATTATTCCCAGATTTTTGTCCATATGCAGTTAACTTAATGTCTTAATTAGACTACTGAGTGGAAAGTCGCATAGTACATTGTGTAGCTTTTACACAGATTTACACGGCTTTATGCAGGTCTGTTAAATTTGTACATATAGAAGCAATTAATCTATTAATTAATTATTTTTCAATTAACTTGTTTATTGGATTATTAAAAAAAATTATTTGCAGCATTTCAATCAACTAATATTACTACAGAACTCTTAACTAAGCTTAATTAAATAAAAAGGTCACTAACTGCGCTACAAGACAATCATCAGATAGTCTGTCACTGCATGAGAAACCCAAACAATGTAAGGTGATGGTATTCTGTACATTTGTTACTGGACACCATCACCTTTTTGCAGCTATACGTCTTATCTGCATTTCCAACACTGATTTTCTTTTTTTATTTATATTGTGTCCAGAGACATTTGAAATAAAGACAAAATAAAATAGCTGCTAACAGTCCTACTAACTGAAACACTCTGATGCTAAATTCGTTTTGCTAGCTGTGTATGCATGAGGCTAATCATTTTCTTCGACTGAGTGTATCGATTCTGGAATTGACTTTTTGGGACCAGACCCAAAGCAGCATGGGAACTTGTTGACTTGACACACAAGATATATTAAAAGATTGTATTTTTTCTATGCTAAGAAAAAAGTGAAGCACTACTTTATCAATTCTACTAGGGTGACAATAATATTTAACTACTTGCTAGCTAATCAATTCAAATAGCTTTAGCACTCACTGCACAACACTGTAAAATGCACATGCATTATTTGTCTCATAGACCCATCATTAATTTGAGACCATGTTCATTTTTAACCCAGTTTCAACATCTGTTGTGAGTCATCATACAAAGTACCGACATTTTAGCCAAAGCAGCATGAGATAATGATTTCTTATAGAGCAGAAAAGATTGATAAATATTAGGTAAATGTGCAATACAGCTAGAAACCCAGATTAGATAACTAAAAGGAATAGTCTGAGGTTATATAACAAGCATGATTCAAACAGGTACGTTGTGCTTCCAGTGTTTCTCACAAACAGATGATTGCAAATTGAAATTTTACTTACAGGAAAACAGAAGTTACACTATATGGCCAAATCTTTGTGCACACCTGACCATCACACCCATATGTGGTTCTTCCCCATACTGTTGCCACATTAGAAATTTCCTTTCACTGGAACCAAGGGGCCCAAATTTGTTTCAGCATAACAATGCTCATGTGCACACAATGAGGTTCAAGACGACATGTTTTGCTAAGGTTGGAGTGGAGGAACTCAAGTGGCCTACACACAGCCTTGACCTCAACCCCTCTGAACACCTTTGGGATGAACTGGAATGCTGACTGCACCCCAGGCCCCCTCACCCAATATCAGTGTGTGACCTCACTAATGCTCTTAGGGCTAAATGGGCAGATCCCCACAGCCATGCTCCAAAATCTAGTGGAAAGCCGTTCCAGAAGAGTGGAGGTTATTATAACAGCAAAGAGGGACTAAATGTGGAATGGGATGTTCAAAAAGAATATATGGGTGTCAGGTGTCCACATACTTTTGGCCATATGGTGTATGTCATGAGGCCAACAGCACAGTGCAAGGTAAAAAGACTTTTTAAATTTTCAATGCTGCTGAATTGAAGAGGAGTATTTCACATATAAGAGGATGGATGATCTCACCTTGAACTCCATGGGTGTGTATTTCTCATTCTTTGGCGTGGTGTTGCCCTTGTAGCTGAGGTGGTTAGGGGTGGTTGGGTGGATCACAGCAGACTCCTGTGAGGGTTTGTGGAAGCGCTGACAGTAGACATACACTAGGAATGACAACAGGCCTGCTCCGAGAAAACATGACACACCTGTTGCTATCAGATGCAACAGAGTGAACCCTGGGGAAATAAGATAGACAAGGTTAACCGAATAAGGACATTTAAAAAGTTTAGTGTCTACAAGTCTCTGAAATCTTTTCACTTCGGCACAAGTCCCCCCCCCGCCCATTATGTGCAAAATATAACTCCTATAGCTATAAATGTAACTCTTAATAGCTATACCAGGAAAAACCATCACACCACCATATGCCTCATTACTAGCTCAATATGTCACTACTATGTTCTTATCAATGGAGATGTTGGGAGAGTGTCAGAGTGACCCAAGCTGCACTGAGACACAGTCTCCTGATTAGCAGAGGTGTGTGAAGAAGCAGTCATATTGCTGGCCAGGGCCATAATGAATGAACATGATGAAGGAGAGAAGGCCAGGCTGCAATGCTCTAATTGGCCACTGAGACACGAGAGGGGGGCACCGCTCACTGGGGATGCTGGGTAATGAGCTGACCGTGATTGGCTCCAGCCATTAAATGGAGAGAACCCAAACTGGCCTGGTGATGGCATCTCAAGGGCACTGCAGGGTACCCACTGTGGCCTGGATCTGTGGCCTAAAAAGAACCGGTGTGCCAACCTTATGTATATTTCATCTGAATGTGTGCGCCATACTGGCAAGGCACAGAGTGTGGAGAATCGCCTCAACTCAAAAGCAGCGAAGCGTCGGACTGTGAACGCTCGCATTCGGCCCTGTAGATTCTACCTCCTCTTCCTCGACTCTCCTTCTAGCACTCATTTACATTACTGAGAGTCAAGAAGAGGGAGGGAGGCCAGGAAAGAGGTTCCACCTGGCGAGTTTCCATTACGTCCTGAGGGCTGCATGAGAGAGCAGGGCTGCAAGAGCAGACACATTCATGCATGCATACACACATGCTTGCACACTGCAACAGTCCCAAGTGCACGTAACATGTAGGTCCATGAACACACATGCACAAGTGCAGCCCAACATGCACATAAAAATACATTCTCAGTTTTATATGAATGGAGCTTTGCTGATGCACTTACCCCCGCACTGCTGGTCTTTATCATAGCCAGATGCAGGTAAAATCACTGGGAAGAGACAACGGGAGACATAGTTATACACCTCTGAATTACACACATCCAAGTAGGGACGCACATTCCTCTATCTTGGCTTATACTGCCAAAATGCCAATCATTGCCGTCCTCTGTTCACTCCTCTGAAAGGCAGCACTGCTGGAACTGGGCCAAAGTGAAGATGAGCAATGACAGTCAGAGAGACACATTCAGGTGTTGTGTGCAAAGAATCCAATATAAGAAGAGAATCTTATAAAAGCCTCTCTCGGTTATAGAGGGCAGCACAAGTATATTGAGGTTTTAACACAGAGCAGACAATGTGCATTGGGTGTTTTTTTTCAATTGGGGAATTTCAATTACTCATATAAAACCTATTACAACGATCGAAGATTAGGGTAAGCATCCAAGTGAAGACCTCAAATCTAGCAACACTTCAAAGATTAAATCTCACTGAACATGTAGCCAAGTCAAGTCCCCATTTATGCTTTTAAAGTCGAGCTGTGATATGCACAAGACGTTAAATTCATGCCTGTGAGGTGAGGGTGGGACTGTTTCAACTGAGACACCCAAAGCTTCTTGATTAATTTGTGGCGAAATTGCTGAAAAGAATCACAGTCCAAGAGACCTTATGATTTCAAACCCTCACCCTAAAATTGCAGCGAAATGAGATGAGCCTGCCTTGTGACATAACATTAATATTAATTACAGCGCCTGATTTACTTGATATTCTGCTCGGCTAACTCCTGCTGGAAATGTCAGTTCTCTTCTTATAAAATCCTCTTTCACTTTTTCTGACCAGAGTGAAGAACCAGTACAATAAGCACATCATAATGTAGTCTTATGATAATTAAAATAGGTATTTTAGATATTTTTAAATAGGTTTTTTTTTTAAAAACAGTGAATTACACAAATATTAATTGGCTGGCAAGTTAATCCAAGTTTTGAATCAAATTTGTTGAACTGGACACAAAACAGTCAATATATAAATGTCTTGTATGTGGGACTTTAAGCACATTCGAGGGTGTGTGTAGGTGCTCTCTCACCGGGTATCTCGTTGCAGTCTCTGTACTGGGTGCTGTTCCCCACACATGGAGAACCCTGATTCCCACACACCCGAGTGCGTGACTGCAGGCCCAGATCATCACACGCAGACCACAAGGTCCAGGCCATCCAGCCACCTGCATGGACAAACATTTCACAAACACCTGCTTTTATAGAGCTCAGCCACACACACACATTTCAATCAAACAAGTCCCAAGATGAAATGCCAAATAATTAAAATGAAACCCTTTCAGAAGGCAGATATTGATAAGTATGCATAGGAGAGACGTTGAAGAAAACATATTCTATGCATTTGTTTGCTAAGGAAATTGAATCAGCACCGTAGATTCATTATTTTCAGTTGGGAGATGACGGACTGCTAAGCAGCCACACATCTTACGATGTAGGAACAGAGTCAGCAGCAACAAGAGACAAGTGACAGAGACAAGAGCTTCAGAGGTGACATGCAAAATCTACATCTTAAGCTGCTTGCTGACGTGAAATATTTGCAGCAATCATGGAAAGCAGCCTTCTTGTTTAATAATGATGCTGAGCAGTGCACATAATTGCTACATCCATCTCTTTATTTACCTCACTCAAACAAAGTGTTTGCTTAGCAAAGTCAGGGGGAGAGGAAATAAGGAACGAGTGGCATTGATGGACTTGGAATGTGTCTGTTAATACACACATGGCTTCTACACCTGCCGTACGCTCAGTCTTACTCCCAAAACATCTTTAAATCAAGCCATGCTGAAATGATATGTGTGCAATAGCTGCAATCTTATTGGAGCCTGATTGAAAGCCTGCGAAGGTCTTTAATCTGGAGCACTGGGTCTGGGTGATCACCAGGCCAGCATATTAAGAGATGAATGGAAAAAGGAAAACAACCACTCAGATGCTTGATTGATTGACGGACATGCGAGTTGTCACCTTTTTATAAGGGTGGGTGGTGTGACAAAAATATACCACAATACTTTTTGATAGCATTATCAAAATACATCCATCAATAAATGAATGTCAGGCAATAAAAAAAATAGAATGATGTCACACGTCAAGATGTTGGTACTGGGGTTGCTACGCAGCTAGCCATCGTTAGTCATCACACTTAGGCTAGCCACTACTAATAGCTAGGCAATGTAATGAAAAGGTCAACAATTTAATAAAAGTTAAACCGAATGAATAAAAGACCGTTGTGCATTTTCCTTTTCAAACAGTGAGTCTATTTTGCATTATTGCACCTTATAACACAGTAATTAGAGCCTTTTTGTAATGTTTACATTCGATGTCCATGTCACTACAATAAATTAAGCTTTGATTTATTTTTACTTTAATTTAACTTAAACTTGCCATAATTTAATGGCTAATATGATGACTGATTTAGTTATTTTCAGTCTACAAAGCGTGTTATTTTGGCTGAAGCTTTAATACTAAAAAGCAGTTGGTTTCTCTGCTCTGAAATGTTGCTTTGGATGCGTTATTAAAGTTGCAGGCCCCACTGATCATATACTGCTTGTTAATTTTGGATTTGTAATCCGATGCCGTATAACAAGGTAATATCGAGTGCAGGGCTGTGAGAAGCGAGCCCATATCTCTGGTGTACTGTGTTTCAAAGACGCAGTGTATCTGTCTCCATACCCTGTGTCCTCTTCAGCTAACTCCTGCACCTGCGTTATGTTAATGTGAACATTTGTGATTTCACTGATGAAGTGTGTTTGGATTCACCGAGCAAGTAGGTTTGTGTGTAATTTCACTGACGAGTCAGAGGCTGCCCATAGAGAGTGTTTATTGTACCCCACTAGGCTTTCCGTGCCAGACACACCACTGATGACAACATTTAGTCAGTAGCATGCTTAAAAATCAATATTTATAATTCATGTCTACAAAAAGAAATGTTTTAATAAGAAAAAGAAATTTCCACAACTGGTACAAAAACAGGGTCAGCATTTTATGTGAGGAACTGTTGAGTCACTTAGAGTTATTAAAAGCACAGTTGATAACTGTGATATGTCAGAAATGTGCTGTGTGAAATAATTCATCACTGCTTCAAAAGTATATAGTCATATATCAGCCACACTTTTTTCTGCAGCAGCAACAAAAAGTGTTGGAAAGAGGCAATCAATTTCCTGTGTATAGCTTAAAAATTCTCCATTCTTGCCATATTTATAATGGCTGTCTACGTGTGCTGTCTTACATGCTTTTCTAACTGCTGGGAATGGAATCATTTTGCAATGCATTCAAGGAATGTTAAGTGTGGCCCAAGAAAGAAATAGAATATGGCTGAAAAACTGGAGTACAACAGTGCTTGTTAAATCCAAAAAGGTGGGTTTTTTTATATCTTCCTTTTAGGAAAATGCTTGCATTCGCAGACGATTCCAAGATTAGCTCGCTTCATAAATATTTGAGTTTCTCCTGAGCTGGGTTTATACTGAAAAACACTGTTTAACACTGCAGAGCATGATCACACACACACACACACACACACACACACACACACACACACACACACACACACACACACACACACACACACACAGTATCTCTGTATCTGAAGGATGTTTTTAACGATCTGCTCACAGCAGTGGGAATTGTTCTATGGAGCTGACAGATGGTATGCTTTTTTGGGGTAATAAAATGGATGGACATAGACAGAAGACTGAAAAAAAAAAACCCCAACAACAACCAATAACCACATCTGATCTTGTGCATACAGGTGGAGGCACTTCACATTTTGAACTTCACATTTTCAGGACCTGAGGCTCACAGGTGGCTATCACTTTAAGCAGTGAGTCAGTTTTGCTTTGTTGCTGGTCCTGATAGTGGGCTTACCCTGGCAGGTGTGTGTGTTGCACAGAGCCTCCTCTGTATGCAGCCCGATGCAGATGTCCCCTCCATGGGCGGGCGCTGGGCTTGTGCATGTGCGCATCCGCTGGTAGTGCCCGCCGCCGCAGGGCACCGTACACTGTGACCATGGCGACCAGCAAGACCAGGCACCTTTCACTGAACGGACCAGACACACACATACACGACACACAAGTACAAGACAATCAGGCAAGCAGGGAGACACAAACAACAGGACACGTGGATAAGCAGACACACACAGTGCAAACAGGATGCAGCAAGCGAGCACAGAGATGCAAACAAACACATGAAAACAAGCAGGCAGACAAAAACAAGCACAATAAAACATAACAGAGGCAGGAATCAGAAACAACTGCAGTGCTGACAGACGACACTTGCTATGAGGTGTAACGGGAATGCAGGCACAGCAGAGGAGTCACATGTCTGCTTTCGCTGCTCTGCACTCTTCATTAGCCTTCTGCAGCACTGTCCACACTTCTTCCTCACCATTAGAGCACTACCACTATGGCTTCACCTGTCCACGCTAAATGTCGCTTTATTGGCATTTCTGCTCCTGTCAAAATGGCTAGAATCCTCTGTTGATTTTTCATCAGCTTGATGGGATGGAGAGAGGGGTGAGGGCTGGAGAAGTGGGGTGGGGGGGGATCACTCTATCTGCCTGCAGTGGAAAACTCGATTTCCTCTAGTGGATTAGAAAGGAGACGTGGGGCACGAGTGACTGTAAGGTGACAACCCTCAGCTAGATCCAACACACAGCACACACAGTGAAGGGTACTTGCTAGGGAGCTACATAGAGAACATTATATCCCCATTTTTTCTAGATCCTGATTTTTCTTATCTGATTAAAAATACAGATAAATATAAATCAATCTTTTGTTTACAAACAAAATGGATCTACCGATATTTGTCCTGATATGTTTAAATGATATTTTATGAATGATTTTTCTAGAGGTAGTACTGTAAGGGCTACAACCTCGCCACACAAACTGCATTATATTTGCACTATATTTCTCTTAACATGCACATAATACTTGCCTTTATTTAATTATTAGTGTGGAAATGCTGCAAATCCTGTGTTCATTTCCAATTTTATTTTGTCCTACTACCCACAATTAACCACAGAATTCCCGATTTCTATGCAGCTCTCTACAAATAATGGCTGAAAACACAGTAAAGATGGTAAAGTGGTAACGATTATGTGAAATGATTACAAATGCGGTGTGCAGAATATGTCCTGCAGTTTTCAATGACTGAATTCCATCTTTTATCTCTCTCTCTCTCTCTCTCTCTCTCTCTCTGTGTTAACAATGCAGAATGCATTGGCATGTTGTAGTAATTACAATAGGGAATATATCCATTAGCTTTCAGACCAAACACTTTACACTGTCTACATTAAAAGCAGACCGGATACAATTCTAATTATGTATCTCATAATTGAACATTATGGATGTAAAAATCCATAAACAGTGAAAAAGTAAATCAGGGCATTAGGTAATCAGGAAACAGACTTCTTTCATGTTCCTCCTCCAATCTGTCTGTATGAATAATTATGAATTGTTAATTATAGAATGTCTGCAAAACTCTGAAATTGCATTGCCAAAACAGGAGGGTTCTGACCACAGAGCTCTGGACCCCGTGGAGCCATCATCTCTGCCATCCATTAGCTAATGAACTCAGTAATACACTTGGACTCCGCAACTATTTTACCAACGTGACTGATGGAGAAGGGAAATGAAGGAAACACTTGGAAGTCCTGTGTGTGTCTATGCATATTTTGCATATGTGTGTGTGTGTGCGTGTGTGCGCGCGTGTGTGTGTGCGCGTGCGTGTGTGCGCGTGCGTGTGTGCGTGTGCGTGTGTGTGTGTGCGCGTGCGTGTTACCAGGACATGGCTGGGGATTGCAGTCCTGGTACTCTACAGGAGATCCTCTGCAGGAATTGGGAGAATTCTTGCCGTCCATGCCACTGCAGGTGCGTTTGCGGGAGCGATAGCCTTTAGCACACTCCTGACTGCACGCAGTCCACGACTCCCATAATGACCAGCTAGAGCCTGTGACTCTCACCCCAGGAGTCCTGAGCAGCTCATCCACAAGCGCTGCAACACACACATTTTTGAGGGTTAAACTTGATCCGAAAGCAATGTCAAAACACAGCATTTACCATGGACAAGAGTTCTGACATGGAAATCTAAGGTCAGATGTTCTGGAAGTAACCACCTTTGCATTTGAATTTATGTTACATAGTCACAGGTGGAATGGGGGCACAAATTTGCTGCCTCATGTACGTGTATCTCCCGGATCGGTCCGGAGCTCAGGTTATTGTCTGTGCAGAATTTGACTGTGTGCGTTCCCTCAGCATTCTCTGGTTTCCTCTGACCTACCTCACCCTTTTTCTTGGCCCTGACTAAGATGAAGCAGTTACTGAGGTTGAATGAATGAACATGTTCTCAGTGGCTGCTTTAAGGTGTCTTTTATTATTTTCTTATTTATTTATTTATTTATTTTAGAGTAAACAGTTTTGTCTTTTTTTCCCCTCAGGAAAATGTAAACGTCTATAAGATAAAGAAAGAGATTAGGTTTTGAAAAATCTGGCTGTATTCCTTAAATGAAAAGCATCCTTGTATAATTCAGTAGTGTTCAAGAGAACTGTGTCACAATTAAGATCACATACAACATTAAAAATGTAACATTTCCCCTGCCTACACTCTTAATGGATGAAGACCCAAAGTCTAATTTATAGTGTAGAGATGTCACGGCTCAGAACATGCTGGCCTTTTCATTAGTAATTCAAGGTTGGCTAGGGCACATAGTCATGCTGTGTTTTACTGCGTTTCTGAAAGAACATTCAAACTGTTCTGGTCAACCACCTACACGTGGAGCTATCCTTTCACCATGGCTCCACATTCCCCCTAATGCACTCAATGCATGGTGTCAAGTATGGCCCACTTCTCCCTGACTTCTGGCAGGAATTTATAGTTAATCGATGTGTGGGCTGACACCCATAACATGGATGGTCACTGAACTGTTTCTTGGCTGTCAACCTGGGTGAAGAAAATACCTCACATTCACAAACACCATAATCCCTAGATAAAGACACAGACATCGCCCCTACAAGCGGACAGAAGGCATTTAGGGGGATCTATTGTTAAATCTCCTTTGGTGACATAGACTAATGCAGTAAGCACTTTCAAGGCAGGAAGTAAGGATTACGGTTTTCACAGCCCTCACTAGTTTGATGAAATCATATATATGGGAATGAAGCAGTGTAGCTCCCTGAAGTAATAGCACATTATTACTCAGAGTAGGGTTTCAGTAAGCAATCTGTTCTCTTGAGTCTTAAATCTTAAAAGCTGCATGGCAGCATGCTACTTATTTCCCACTCCACAAGGGCTTGGGTTGGGAACAGTGTATTATTGCAGAGAGAATTGTGCATGACTTCAGCACTCACAGTCTGTGTCACAGGTGACGGTGCCATCGTTAGGACAGAAGCGCGTCTCCACCTTCCTTTTTCCCAGCTGGAGTTCGTGCGGATCTGCCAGCTGTGCCCGGCAAATGTAGCGCACCCTCTGCTCCTGGCGTGCGCCACCTTGAGTCACGTTGATTGGCACCCATGGTGTCCAAGGAGTGTTCCGTCTCACCTCAGGACACGACTCCAGATTACAGGCCTGGTATTCCTACAGAATGAGCAAGGGACAGGGATGTGACCAGTGTCTGAAGTGCAAAATGTTCAGTTCATTTGTCTTGCCCCCAGTGGACAATCATTAAGCTTAATGACAGATACTGTGGCTCAGCGAAGCTGAGTCATGTGAGGAAACTGTAACAACTTGATGGCTTGCTACCACACACTCTCTGGGGAAGTGTTTTAGCTGCTCACGGGGAAACTTGATTTGATTTTTAATAAAATAAATTACATCTGAGTTAAATTAATTGCCGCTATCGCAGGTCCTCAGTCTGAGAATGCACAGACACACACGCACACAGAGATTAAAAAAAAAAAAAAAAAAAAACCCACCTCACACTATAAATGAAGAACAACTGTGAAGCAAGTGTCTCCAACGCATGATTAATTAATCTATTTTTTCGGTAGCTGCAGGGTTTAGCTCAGCGTTCTGTACATGGTTTGCTCATCATGGACTCCAGGTACATTCCACAATTTCAGTTCACTGTTAAATTATGGCTATGGATATGTGCTTTGTTAGCCAATGTGCAGATGGAGTTCCAGTGTGTCGGTGTGCTAAGGGACTGAACGTTTTCACCTTCTGGGTTATCATGGACAGACTGCGTTTCAGAAAGCTGAATCCCGGACGGACATCGAGAGGGACAGGAAGATAAAGGGAGAAGAGTGTGTGTAAGAGAGCGAAAAATCATGTACCAGTGTGCAGCCTGGACAGCTGTTTCCATTCTCACAGTTCCTGGAGCGAGAGTGCACTCCTCCCCCACACTCAGCACTGCACTTAGACCAGGGTGACCACGACGACCAGAAAACAGGCTGAGGGCAAGAAACCTTCTCGTTGCAAAATCTGAAAAAGGAAGAAGATCACGAAATGATCACTTAAAATTTTTTTTAAA
>JAQMCW010000034.1:9536562-9552216 GCA_030068335.1 Chrysichthys cranchii
TCAAAGGAAACCGAATATTGAAATCTGCAGAAAATGGACTGGCGTAATGTGAGATGCACACTTACATCATAGGTTTTACTGAGTAATTTAGGAGTTGTGAAATCAGGTGTACAACATGAAAAAGGTTTATTTCATCAGTGTCCTCCAGCCTCACTGTATACACCCTCTGAATGCAGATGAGTGTGTAGTGTAGTGGACGAGGGAACTCCACTCTCTCTGTGTCTCACCTCTGTTCTCTGGATTGGCCCACACACACTCGGCCACCGTGTCTGGGCGAGGGGTTGTTGCAGGATCTCTGGCGCACCTCGAAGCCAATCTCGCAACTGGTACTGCACTGACCCCACGATGACCAGGGAGTCCAGCCACCATTCCTAAGAGAAACCAAAGACAAAATCAATGCTTTCTTTCTCCAGAATGTTAGTCTCTAATGTGCCACAGTGAAAAAGAAAAGAAGAGTTCTGCTCTGATAAGGAGCAAGTTTCAGTGTGCAAATGCATTCCCTTAATTTGCTTAAGTGCCTTGTTCCCGTGTCGCACTTCTCAGGAATTAATTGCCACTTCCTGGGCAAACACTATTTAATTTTGTCACCTTGCATTTAATCTTGTATAACTTTGTCTCAGCTACTCTTAACGAAGAGTACAGCTCCTGTATGTGCAAATCATTGAGCACTTTTAAAGGGCAATTCTTTGGTATGACAGGGCATTTTAAATTTAGTATGAGGAAAAAAATGAAATGCTCAGCATATGCTGAGGCCGAAGTATGCTTCAGGAGTAAGTACAGTGAACTAAAACTGCCGTTACCTTGAGCAGTTGGCCACTTCAATGGTAGGACCCTCACACATTTTGCCCCCACAGAGGGGAGGAGGGCTGTCACATGCCCTAGAACGACAAAGGCAAGCACTAGTGCCATCGCCATCATCGTGGGTGCAAGGCTGCCATGGAGTCCAGGGTCCATAGGCACCATCTGTGGTTTGGTTCCGCAGCTGGAATAAGAGACATGTGTTTATGTAAAGAAGAGCATAGAACAGTGGAAGTGTTTCTGCAGCCAGCTCCACCACAGCCAGAAACAGATTCTGGTCACAGACACTTGTTCGCAAATGACTATTAAAAGGGCAACTTCTTCCAAAATGAATTGAGTCTGGAAAGCAGAGGCCAATTCAATCATGTGGCAAGCCATAGGCAGGTGTTCAGCTCTTACTGGGCATGCAGTGATGTTCTGGAACCATTGGCTCATGTTGGAGCTATCCTCTATTGTGGTGCAGCGTCGCTGCTTCCTGTCCCAGCCACAATATGGGTCTCTGGCACCCAAACACATTCTGGAAAAAAGAGAGAGATGCAATTGATATTAGGTAAACAATGACATAAATATACAAGGGAGAATTTAAAAAAAGGCAATTTTTCAATTTCGTGATAACATCCATCTTCTCCAGCGAAGCAAAAATTCACAAGTCAGCCCTCCACCAAGTAAATCATGTTAATGTTCTTTTGGGACATGAAGGGGTCTATTCTGGTGCATTACCAAACAGAACGGTGAACAGTGCAAATTACAATGCATTGCTACGAAATGAACTTAAACTTGCAATTCGCAGCAAAAGAAGACGAACAGCCTTGCTGCACCATGACAATCACATCCTCATACAGCAGTAGAGACCTGCAGCGTCTTGGGTTCGAACGTCTTCCACATCCTCCTTATAGCCCGGACCTGGTGCCGAGAGATTATCACGTCTTCGGTCCACTGTTGGAGGTGCTGCGCGGTCGCAGATTCACCTCTGATGATGAAGTAAAGGAAGCGGTGCTCACCTGGCTTCAGGAGCAGCTTATTTTCCGCGGCAATACGGAGGCTAGATATATGATACAATAACTGCATCATCTCACATTAGGAAAAGTGATATGTTCACTTTCTCACAGTTACTTCTATTAAAGTCGTTAAATGTATTTTGCCTTAACGTTTGATTCTCCCTCATACAATTCACCCAACTACTGTAACTAAAAAAAAATCAGTTTTACAAATCAATCCTAAATATTCTACATTTTAAGAAATAGCAAGTGCTTTCCTAGGAGAGGCAAGCAAGACTTCATATATTCCCATCACATAGTGAAGCAGAGATTAAATAGCTAAGCTGGTGAAAAACCACCCACCTAATGAGGTGTGATTAAATCTAAACTCACTAATGAACTTAAGCAATGAGACACAAATAGGGTGCAGGAATGCAGGGCAGCACGGCAGTAAACCCAAGAGCAAATACCGTGCCCCAGCTGAACCATTAGCCTGAAAGGCTCTTATTTTTGGCACAAGATTGTTTTGTTTGCACTGAGAGGCTAGTGCTCCAATCTTTAGATTGGGGAAAACAAACAGCATTAAAGCATGAATGCCAGCAAAGGAAGAAGTCTGACCAGTGTACAAACACAGCTGGCTGAAGGTACAGGATCTAGATGAATAATTCCTGCTCATCTACAGTTTGCTCATATTTGCTAACATAGCAAAGGTCCCCGTCTCTTTACTTAACTATAAAATCCCAGCCTCTCACGCTGAAGAAGACACATATTACATACACATACAGTATCTCACAAAAGTGAGTACACCCCTCACATTTTTGTAAATATTTTTATTATTCGTCACCCGTGCTGGCGCAATGAGTCGGAATGCGCATAGGCTCTTAGGCTCATTGTGAGCCAAGAGGCAAAACATGGTTTCAGTCGAAATGAGATTCTCAAAAATGAGTTCATAAAGCCCTCATTTATTGATCCCTATGATAAAACAGCAAGAAAACATCCTAAACTACTTTTATTATAAGGTTTTGTTCATTATGCTCATTCGTATATCTTCATTAATTAGACCTTTGTCGTAATATTCCATTATAAATCTGTGTTTTTCACCGCAGGCTCGCAGCAAGACGAGGGAATCCCCCTACCCATGTTTGATATCGTTGCGAAGTGTAGTTCCTCTACTTCCTGATAATACACATGGAATTCCCAATGACGCTTTTCTGAACCAACGAAAAGTGAGTTTCCGAACCCCATTAGACGTGGTTGACTTCAGTTGGATGTAACTCGGTCATTTTTTTGTCCGATTTCAACAAACCATCCCTCATTTTGACTCATTATGCCAGCACGGGTCACATATCTTTTCCTGGGACCACACTGAAGATTTGACACTTTGATACAATGTAAAGTAGTCAGTGTACAGCTTGTATAAAACAGTGTAAATTTGCTGTCCCCTCAAAATAACTAAAAACACACAGCCATTAATGCCTAAACCGCTGGCAACAAAAGTGAATACACCCCTAAGTGAAAATGTACAAATTGTTCCAAAAGTTTCAATATTTTGTGTAGCCAACATTATTTTCAAGCACTGCTTTAACTCTCTTGGGCATGGAGATCACTAGAGCTTCACAGGTTGCCACTGGAATCCTCTTCCACTCCTCCATGATGACATTCACAGAGCTGGTGGATGTTAGAGACCTTGCGCTCCTCCACCATCCACTTGAGGATGCCCCACAGATGCTTAATAAGGTTTAGGTCTGGAGACATACTTGGCCAGTCCAGCACCTTTACCCTCAGTTTCTTTAGCAAGGCAGTGGTCATCTTGGAGGTGTTTGGGGTCGTTATCATGTTGGAATACTGCCCTGCGGCCCAGTTTCCAAAGGGAGGGGATCATGCTCTGCTTCAATATGTCACAGTACATGTTGGCATTCATGGTTCCCTCAATGAGTTGTAGCTCCCTAGTGCTAGCGGCTCCAAACCACGACACTCCCACCACCATGCTTGACTGTAGGCAAGGCACACTTGTCTTTGTACTCCGCACCTGGTTGCTGCCACACATGCTGGACACCATCTGAACCAAATACATTTAGATTGGTCTCATCAGACCTCATGACATGGTTCCAGTAATCCATGTCCTTAGCCTGCTTATCTTCAGCAAACCGTTTGTGGGCTTTCTTGGGCATCATCTTTAGAAGAGGCTTCCTTCTGGGACGACAGCCATGCAGACCAAGCAGGCTGACCCCCCACCCCTTCAACCTCTGCAGTAATGCTGGCAACACTCATACGTCAGACAACCTATGGATATGACGTTGAGCACATGCACTCAACTTCTTTGGTCGACCATGGCGACGCCTGTTCGGAGTGGAACTTGTCCTGTTAAACCGCAGTATGGTCTTGGCCACCATGCTGCAGCTCAGTTTTAGGGTGTTGGCAGTCTTCTTATAGCCTATGCCATCTTAATGTAGAGCATAAATAGCTTACTTTTGTGAGATACTGTACATATGAATCCAGGTACCAAAACTGTATAAATCAAGCTACATGATAGATATAAGCTTTACAAGTTGCGATAGTTTTCACACTCATCCTAATGGAGGTCGCATAAGTTTATCTATCCATGTACCTTCGTTGCTTACGTTGACTCTTGTGCTGGCTGGCAATTGCACTAACGTGTGTAAGGCATAATTAAATAATGCTGTTCCTGTCAATTAAGGACATCTTAGAGAAGAAAGGGAATAATGATGGCTATGTGGTGCAGAAGGCTCAATTACCCCCTGTTACATAAGGTAGACAGGCAAGCCCACAGGGCGCTAACCTGCAAGCAAAACCCATTTAAGCGAGAAGTTGTTGCCTGTCTTATTAATTACAGAGGAGAAATCCACTCCCATGAACCAGTGGCTCTGAGCACCAGCCAACCATGTAAGCTTTTAAGACTGCGAAAATGCAGCAACTCAAGGGGAATGCTGATTCGACAGTTTGAACTGGAGGGCCAGTTCATAGATGGCCAATGGACACACAAGCAGCTTAGGGCACTTGCAGGCCAGGGCTTGGCTCAGCCATCTGCCAGCTGACTCCCTGAGAGAAATTAAAGGCCCGGACTGTGAAATGCATGTTTCCACCTGCAATTCGGATTTGAGAAAGGGAGTTTGTGCACACTCAAAGATAAATACAAATGTTTCATCTCCGCACTGGGAAAAAAAAATGCTGCCACTGGAAAAAAAAAACACAAAAACAAAACAGACCTGCACAGTCATCCTGAAAGCTCAGCTATTTTAAAAACAGCAGGCCATGAACCTTAGTTAGTGTTGAGCAATGTCTCATTACTGTATCATAAATAGCAGCTCAGCAAAAACAGCTATCATGTATTTGATGTATTTGCACCTGAGTCAGGAAAGAGGTGCGATGACTCCAAGTGGCACAAACTACATTCATGTGGTGTGCTGAGTGTGCTGATGGATCAATACATCATGAGCAAAGCCACATGGCTTGTTAAATTTTAAACAATATACAAGGTGAAAATAAACTAACATAAAACAGTGTGGCATGACGACTGATGGAACGCAATAAATCTCATCTATTCCCTGCAAGCTTAATGGATGTTTTAAAGAGATGAGGAGGGCTATAAAATACTGTCCTATTTTATAGGCCTTTTAAAAAGAAAGATTGGCGGCAAATAGCCATCACTGTCCCTTTAACATCAAATCTGCCGTCATCACCATAAATATGACAGCTGGTCAGACTTGTCACTTTGAACAGATTGGGAAAAGCACACCTTTAGGCACAGCGCACAGTGCTATGGTTTGTAGTCATGCATAACCAGTGTAGTCTGGTAAAGTTCTACGCTTACACCACTAACTTTTAACAGTCATAAGAATTTAGTATAACATGATTTCCACCGAACATATACTGAAAGAAGTTTTTACTCCACAGGTCTTGCTCTGTGTTGGTCTAAAGGTTAGAGAGCACAAGAACAATATCTGTAACCAATAACTTTTTTTTTTTAACTCTCCCTTAATTACTAGTGAGCTGGCAGAGAAAAGCCATCACACTCGGAACCATTTGTCTTGTTCCTGGACTTTAAAAGCTGTTTGGAGGAAGGACGGCTCCTTCATGGTCCCATAAACCTAAGCAAGATAGCTGTATGAAGGCTCAGTTAGCACTTTTAATGAGTTATCACTGTTGGAGTCTGTCAGAACTTGAGGGCAAAGGGTTTGAGACATATTGCCTGACTGAATAAATGCTGAGAGAGCGCATGGAAGAGAAATGGCTTCAATATTGAAAGTCTGCAAAAGGAGACTCAGTTAAAAGCCAAACATTCTTCGGTAGTAATAAATACCTTCACTTTCTGATTACTTTCTTTCCCCTCCTTTTCTCCCTTCTCCTGCTGCTAGACGCCTTCCAGTGCCGGGCTGAGTGCTCCAATAGGCTGTGCTGACGTGAGCTCTTAACCACTGTATTCCTTAGTATCCTGCTGACAAGCTGACAGCAACAACAAGTCATAAATCTTCTCGGCCAGGGTGCCCCTCAGAGCCCCCAATAAAGCTCTGCTCATGCAGGACTCGTTCTGACCTAATCAACTGCCACAGGTAAAAAGAGCCACAGCCACATATATCAATTAAAAGGAAGTATTTTACAAATTCCTGCTAGATACAACTGTTGACCTGCACTAAGCATTTTTTTTTGGTCATGCGCCAGGGTCAGCTGCAATGTGGAAACTGGACTGGTGTTGCTGAAATACATCGAGGTGCTGTAGGCTGTATGCAAAGTTCCACATGCTTAATGCCTAAAGTATTTTTTTTCTGTGGCAGAGGACTGTGGGTTTTCTTTAACAAGCTTTAAAAAAAAGCTAACCACATCTGTGGTAATGGGAAACCCAAGGGAAAGCTGTAAAAACCATTTGTGGTTTACCAAGCAAAACATGTGGTTAGTGATCTTATGTTCTGCCTTTAAGAGTGAGTTAAAGTGTAACTACAAACTGGTTTTCTGCTTTTGATGTTCCTCCCTCATATATCAGATATAGCAATATCAACAGTATCAACCAAAACTATTTCATACACACTAGATACTGTATATTTGCAGTATGCAGCTTCTTAAAAGTTCCATACACGTGAGCAGAGCAGATAGGCTAATTGCGCTGCTGCCTTGATTCAATATTGTGCACTTGATCGCCTGTCACAGTGACCTAAATGCTATAAATTGTTTCACTCCACCTGCATGCATGCTACTGCTTTGTTCTGTGCTTTTGGCAAGAGCCTGTAGGTGAGCAGAGCTGGATGTTCAGGATGGTGCTGCTCCCATACCTCAGCCACTACTGCATCAACCTCCACATCCATTTCTCCCTAAGATGCAATCATCCTCTCTCACCCTTGCTAACGCATGCTGAAGTGGATTGATGTGGCAGAGTGGCTTGGCTGGCATTGTTTTCTGGCCAAACAGCAGCCCAAGTGGATTAAATTAGTTTCTTACTGGACAAGCGTGAGACTGGGGCAAGAGGTGTTAGCAGAAAGTGGAGTGCTTAAAGGTCAAATGTAATTATGCAGACCAAAGCCACTGCCGACAGGAACATTTTGCATTAAGTCACTGATAAACACTGCTACAAAGACGAGAGGGATGCCTGAACACAGATCTCAGAAGAGCATGTGTTTTTAGCTTTGACTTTTCAAAAAGATGCTCATATAAATTATATATATATATAAAATATGCATACACAGGACATATTTTGCACAGGCATAGAGGTTTCTTCCACAGGAACAGCTGAAATATTGACCAAACATAACTTCATTCATACATTCCTCTTCTTCTTTTCTTATCATTATTAGAATTATAATTATGCCATATATTATGACAAATATATATCATATCTGAGCACATCATGTTAAACCTGTACTAGTCAGATGACAACTTGGCAGATTTGTCCTTGTCCTGATGTGTTTTCTGCTGGGTATTAAACTTGCATAGCTACTCTCACCGTCCCTCTGCCCTCACCTTTCTCCAACACCACAATCACCCTCCACCTCTCAAGATGCACATACATGAGTGCCTGTTTGTTCTCTGTTAGATATAGCTCCCTCAGCATGTTTGTCTGTTTTGGAAGCACACATGCAGATCCTCTTTTTTATGCAATACAGCATAGAACTGACAAACCATCCTTTGTAATCCTCAACCAAATTGAGCCGACTCTCATTCCTACCTCTGATAGACAGCGGACCCAGACTGATTGAAAGCTTTGATAGCCTCTGAGCTATGGGAATCCCTTCTCTGCTTAAGTCATCCAGAAGGACAGATTTCAGTCACAATTACAGGTCTACTGGATTATTCGACAGTGGAAGGATTATGAGCCCATGCCGTACGTCTGTGATGTGAAACTAAGCCAAAGGGCTTCATGTCCCTAAGGACAGGATGTATGAGGTGTATTAAATACACCTTGGCTTTTAGAATACATATAGCTTCATACAGAAAGGAATATTCCTGTTCATTGTTAATGGTACATTTCTAAAGGTTTGGGGATTACAGTTGTGCTTACTGTTCTGTTTTATAGCTGGAGCATCTAGCCAGGGGAATTTTTAGCACTCGGTCGTTCAGACCCACAAAGAGAGTCCTGTCGCCATGGAGAATCTGGAGACTCAGGATCGGTTCCTTTACGCCAGGGGGGTGGAGCTGCATCTCCTCCAAATAGCAGCCTTGTAGACTCTTGTTGTTGGTGGCCAGAGCCTTCAGAATGGTCCCATACTCTGCCAAAATAGCAGAAAGTATTAAATCAAATTTTAGCTTATAAATTATTTAATATCTGCTGATAGGTTATGACACTGTCTGAAGTTAATTTCTATTTATAATGCGGACTTGTCGGGTACACTTAAGATCAACAGGCTTCTAATACAATAACATAATTAAAACATTAGTCATCATAGACTGACTCAGCTTTCCAGGCCTGCAGGTTTACTCACCTGTGCCAATGTACATGACATGATGGAGAGTGTCCTGGCCCTGCACAATGTCCACCACTAGCTTGGAGAAACGCACATTATCCTGCCACACCAGTGGGTTGACAGACACTGGCTGTACCACATCATTCATGAGGTAGAGTCGCTGGGCATCCTGCAGGCTGCGTTCGGTTAGGCCCTCATTGGGTCCCTCGTCCTCGATGGTACCACACTGTAACAATTCGTAGAAAATCTAAGTAACCGATACCATTTGCGGCTTCAAGATCTGGATGCAACAATGCCAGGAGTGCTGAACTGTGTGAGTTTTGATGAAAATGTAATGTATAATAATTGTGTTAGAGTACAGAT
Organism: Chrysichthys cranchii; assembly: GCA_030068335.1. Classification (NCBI taxonomy): domain Eukaryota; kingdom Metazoa; phylum Chordata; class Actinopteri; order Siluriformes; family Claroteidae; genus Chrysichthys; species Chrysichthys cranchii. The sequence continues at coordinate 9,545,612 of JAQMCW010000034.1, forward strand.
GCTCTCTCTGATATTCAGTTTCCTCAACTAGTCATTTCAAAATGATCTGTCTGACTGCAAACCTTTAAAGACATACTGACTAAGCAGAACTTTACTTACTATAATAACACAATAATACATAACCAAATGTTATGTTACAAATCATACTTTCAGCTGGCAATATAATGTTAATCCAGTGTAGCCTCACCACTATGGAGATTAATTAAAGAAGGCTATCAGAGAACAGAAAATAAATAGAGTCACGGAGAGTAGTGTACCTGGAAGTTGGGGATGGGGTTAAGAGTTGGCAGCCAGGTGGAGCGTGGGTTCTCCTGGGAGCGGAACGGCCCATTGAACGCACGTGTGATGGCACTAAGGTTGTATGCACAAACTGCTGATGCAGCTATGCTGTTCCTGCATAGCAAGTAGAGAGATACAAAGAGAGTGTGAGAAAGAGAATGAAAGACATAAGCAAAGGAAAAGAAAGGGGTTAAACATTGAGGCAACGTGACAACGAGTAACAGATTCCCAAATAATCCATGAAGGCAGTAAGCAAGGTGAGGTTAGCCATGCTTCTTGCTAGGTGACAGATTTTAGCTGAGGGCACCAGATACCAGCAGTGTATATCCAAGCCTTTAGGCTGCTCTCCTGATGCTAACAGTTTAAATGGATTTTCAGCTAAGATTTTTATGTGAGATTGTAACGTAATGAAGTTGCATAAAGCTAAATCCGTTTCAGTTCCTGCCACACATTGAGAGGAATATATAGGTGCTCACACTGAAATTACTGCTGATGCAGACTGCTGCTGTTAGGTAAATGCCACTGAAACCTGTGTACACCTCTGCCCACTGCTATTCAGTAATCCATGCCATTGCTCTGCAGGCAAATAATTGCGATAGGTGGAAAAAAAGCCTTTTTAAAATGACCATCTTGCTTCTGCTCAAATCTGGTTAAATAATAATATAGAATCTTTATTCAGTATATAGCAGCCATGTCCTGGAGTATAAAATGGAAGAACGTCTTTAAAAAAATGAAATTAAAATAATTTATGTTGCTTTGAAAGGCAGGAGATTCAGTGCCAAATGGTATCTCAAGCAAGCAGAAAATATCCAGGAGAGTAAATGTGTGTTTTGAGCTGACTCAAAACAAGCACGGGCTGCAGACACCACTGACAAATGAGCTGCAATAACTAGGGTGCTAGCAGCAGAGCCGCAGACAGATGGTCTCCACGGCTGAGCTCCAGCACGGAATCGAGCCCTGCCAGACTGTGGGGCCTGAATTGGGCTGTGGTTATTGAGTCTGGAAAAGTACCAACAGAACCTGCATCAGAGGGCTCAGGGTGCAGCTTTGCCATGGGGGCCACATGCTGCGAGTGAAAGTGTGAGAGGAAGGGCACTGGCAGCAGGAGAAAGAAGGTTTGACAGTACAGCTCAAACGACTAGCAAAAGACAGCAAGGTCCTTTACGTCCAGCAAATTGGGCAGTGATGAGATATGGGCTGTTAAGCAGATTAGCCGGGAGAAAGCTAGAGTAAAAAGAGAAGATAACGTGCTCTGAGGTGCCTTCCTCTAAGCAGGTTTTGACATCATGGCAAAACAACTACGCTTTCATCAACTTGCTCTTTTACTTTGATGCTTTTATCAAGGCAGCATGGACGTAGTGAGTCATGATAATGAGCTTTTTTGCCTTAGCAGAAGCATAAAAATGACCAACAGAAATATGCTGCCTCAGCTGTGGCTCTGTGCTATATAAAACTTATCATGTTCGTAAAGTCTCTCTAGCAGGAAACTGCTGTTAATCAGGCCTCTTTAATCATTAGTGGAATAATAGCAGGCAACTGGAGGGAATAACTAACAGTTCGGAGAGCAGAGACGATTATTTTAACTGCTCCACTTCATTGATTTAACATTGAGGGTGGGCCTGCGTTTCAGTGATTCAGAACTGCTGAATAACCTTCAGAAAGCATTCCCAAATTTACACACAAGTGAAAGAAGAAAGAAACACTTAAATCTATTTGCAAAGTGATGCACTTGGAACTAAGCAATAACAAACAATATTCAGATACATAGTTGAGAGAGTTTTTTTTAAACCTGTATTGTACACAGGATGGTAGAAGTGAGGAACGCAATTTAGCTCGCATATAACTGGATCTCAAATGGGCATGGACCCCAGCCTGAATATAATGTACCTTTAAGTCGCACCCTGTGACAGCCAGCCAGTCGGAGCTTTACACCTCGCATATGAAGGTGACATCATCTTAATGTAAGAGCAGATGATTATCTACAGCTCCTCTGACTGATACGCTTGTCTAATACCTATCCAGGTTGTCCAAGTATAGTGTTATCACTTTAAATCTGAAATCATTTTTCACAATATGGTCCATGGTATAGGGTCAAATGAGGGCATGCTTGAACCCTGGCTGTTTGGTGTTACAGAATGTCCATTTTTTAAGGCGAGGAAAAATACATTACGTCTGGGATTCCAACCTCATCACAGATGAATGCAAGAGCCCAGTCAGCAATCTTCTGAAGCATGAAGCAGGATTAGTCAGGAAATTTTTACTACATAATAATGTTTTGAGTTATGGTACTGGTCAAAGTCACTTTCTTTGGGGGAGGAAGAAAGAAATCTGCTAATGAAGACCTTCAAGTTGCCACATAAGCATAATAAGCATATGTGACAAAACAGCAGCCATTAGAAGCACTGGATTAGAGCTGAATTAGCACAATGGCACCATTCCCATCTCTACGAACATACCTCAAAACATACCTTAAAAGTAAGTTAAAAGTACATGCATTCAATAAAAATCCTTGAGCACACTAATACTCAACACCTGTTTGCTCATGCACCTGCACTGAAACCTGGAAAAATAATGATAAAAAAAAATGCACCCTTTTGAAAATGCATTGTGGTTCGGATGGGAAATAGAGAGGATATTTGAAAATGGAAAGTGAAATGAAAGTGTTTATTATTCTACGATAGACCTGAAATTCACTATAACAGCTCCAACATGTCCAAAATAGAGAACAAGCTAATTCAGACGTCATTGATGGAATATGTTTTGGTTACTCATTTAAAATTGAACCGAGCACAATATAAACACCGCATTCATGCATGCAAGAATTATTACTTTGTATTCATAGCTGTACAAGTGACCTCTGCATTCTCAGTGCTTTTACTGAATGTTACAAAGAGTGCTCTGTTGCTACACATAGAATGTCTACACATGGAAATCTGTGATATGGAGCTATGCCTTTCAGCACATCAGGCTACATTAAGGAAATGGTGAAAATGTCCTGGCTCAGGTAACATGCTCATTGTGGTTTTCATCACAGTCTTTACATCACCTTTAACGTGAATGAAAACGTTCTGAAAAGAACACACAAATGCAAATGTGTTCCTTGAAACATTTTTGAAATCTTAATGTATTCTTATTCATGTGGACAAGGCATTGGGGGCCCTGAAAGGCTTCTTGATTCAAATAATGTCCTGAGAAATAAAATTATGAAATCATTATGTGTGATGAAGCACTGTAGTATAGGCAATCACATGTGGCAAAATGAGAAGAGAAAATAAAGTGTGTTTTAGTGCTTCGGCTCGGCGATGCTATATGATTAGCACTGTTTATAGCTGTGAAGAAATGCACTGACAAAGTGCGGCTTAGTGTGGCAAGCGGCAGAGCTATAAACACAGCGAGTTCATTATGAGCGGCTGTAGTGCTTACAGACCTTACGGCACTAATTCACAGTGAGAATGTGCTCGCCTTGCCAACTCAGTCTTTACCAACGGGTAGACGTACTACTTGCACATCCACATTTTCTCTCACACACCCTCTGTGCTGCTCCTACAACCTCAGATTTCAGAGGTCCACGCTGAAGGTGTTCAATTTACTGCAGACAGATGGAGACACTGCTCTTATGATTGCATTATTAAATCCCATATCTACTGGGGTTTGTGTGTGCGTGCGTGTGTGTGTGTGTGTGTGTGTGTATGTGTGTGCGCGCGCATGTCTAAGAGTGAGAGACTCTTCCATTAGGCCACTAATTAGAAGGTTAAATAGTACTGAGGCACAGCACTTTTTAAAGGAAGAGGCTTTTCACTTTTCCTGTGAATCAGCATATGTACAATGTACAGCCTGTAACCATCAGAGACCCTGATGTTGGACACAGGAAGAGCCTTGCTCCTTCTGAGAAATCAAGTACTAGCCTTGCAGTTCCAAAAAAGCATGCCACACAAGCAAATAGCCATACCATTGCTAATGGAAATATTTCCTTGTGTATAGATTCCTATCTAAAATGGAAGATCTGGTCCAAGACACAGACTGATCACAGAACTAATCACAATTTAGAATCAATGCACCCAAATAGGCGTGTTGAAACCTATCGTATTACGACCATAAATGACGCTTTATGCTTGAACTGTATTTAACCTTCATTATTGCCTTTGTTGTTGTAAAACCATTAAAAAATAGTTTTAAAAAATCTAGGGGGTAACAAGAGGTATCAGAGATCCAGCTCTACAGAATCCTGACTCTCTCTGTCCTGAGGCTAACAACAATAATGTGCTGGCAAACAGAAGAAAGAAAATGCTCTGCCAATGTCACGGTCCAATTTCAACCTCTATCAAAAGCTGAGCTTCCTGCACAATGACGAAAAAACAAGAAGGACAACATGCTAGGCCATATTGCCTAAAGTTATTATATCAAGTTAAGTTGATTAATCTGTATGCTAGTAAGTGACCATATAAAGTGTATACTAACAAGTGGCCATATAAGCTCTTATATATTGCTCATACTTTTTGGTGTTAAGAGCCCAAGTGATCATTGTGCAAATGTAAACAATGCTTAAACACGTTAACTTGGTATGGCTATGGAGTTCACTCACACATTGGTAGTAAAGATGCCATAGATGAGGTCCTGCTCAGGCAGGTAGAAGGTGCTCTGGAGCTCGTTGTAGTAGAAGGGGATCTCTCCAGAGCGGGAGCAGTTCAGCCGAGCCTTGGTGAAAGTGGTCCATGTATCCTCAAGCAGGAAGCGGCCACCTATGTCATTCTTACACACGCGCGCCACACGAGAGTACACCGTCTTCCCACAGTCATGCTCCACTGCGTTCTCCCTCAGGAAGAAGAAGGTGAAGAGTCCAATATCGTAGGCTGAGATGAACTGAGGCTCTGAGAGAAACAGAAAGACAGAATGTATTCTGATTAATAATACCAGCATACTGTACGGATAGCTACACACAGTCATTCACACCTACACAGGGAAAATGGCTGAGCAGTTTTTAAATTAATGTTTTCCTCAAAATAGTTGGTTTTGCTGTTTTCGAGTAAAATGTGTCATTGCAGAGGGAGCAAAATTTTTACAGAAACTTTTCAAAGAGGGGCCGAATGTTATCCGCATAAGCAAAATGTTCTTCACGTCCAGTAAATTTTACTCTGGTAAATTTACTATGTGCATGCAATTTATCACAGACTATCCACCTTTTGGCATGATTTTCAGAAATGGGTTGAAACCAGAGAACACAGAGGAAGCCCATGTGGACACATGCGAGAGTCTACGTAGTTCACATGTGAGACAGAGAAGCTTGGAGCTGTGAGAAGGCAATGCTACCTGCTCCACCTCCGTCCTCATTTATACAAGCAGAAATGCGTTCAGTTTTCTCCACAATATCGCCATAATGATTAGGTCAAGTTTATGACGTTTGGTTAATTCAAATTCCTTTTTTTTTTTTTTTTTTTTTTTTAATTTAAATTTTTTTTTTTTTTACACATTTTACATTTGAAAACACAAAGCACTCACTGCCCAAATCATACAAAATCATAAAATAAAATAAAAAAAAATTTTGAGGTGAGGAGAAACAGGGAAAATCCTCCTGACAGAACAAGAGGATGAAACCTTGAGAAGGCAAACCAGACTCAAAAGGCGAACACAGCTTCTTCTGAGTGAGAGGATAGCGAGAATATAAATTACTACTTTTCTTCAACTCTATTTTAAATCTATATTCTACTATATTCTCTTAAGCAGTGCTAGGTGTGCTGGAAAGATCTTCAGCATCTTCAGCATCAGAATCATTCTTTTAGTAAAAAACAGCTACAGCATCCAGGAACATCATACCCTGACATTAACAGAGACAAAAAGTATTTTAATAAGAGTTTTTCTCCATGTCTGTAGCATGCAGCTAGAATTGACCGAATACTCATAAATTTATGGTAGAGCCTTTTGGATATTGAATAATCATTAAAAAAAACCTGCAAGTCCATCCTGAACACGCAACTCTTTATAAATATATTCATGCTTAAAATTGTATTATTAGGCATCCACATGTCGTGAGCATTGTGCTGGACTCTTTTACGTTGCTGCAAATGGTTCGATGTGTACTTACAACAAGTACATTTTCCTGTGACTGAGAGGCAGTCCGGACTGTTCATGTTGTGTAAGTGTACCCATGTTTGTATGCATGTGCATGACTGTACAGTTATGTGTGGGTGTGAATATGACAAACAATACTTTTGTACTTGCACAATGAAAGTAAACAGATCAGCTCTATCAGAGTTCCTCTTTGTGTGTGTGTGTGTGTGTGTGTGTGTGTGTGTGTGTGTGTGTGTGTGTGTGTGTGTGTGTGTGTGTGT
>JAQMCW010000034.1:9576533-9588116 GCA_030068335.1 Chrysichthys cranchii
TGAAAATTACAGGCCTCTCTCATCTTTTTAAGTGGGAGAACTTGCACAATTGGTGGCTGACTAAATACTTTTTTGCCTCACTGTATACATACATACATACATACATGTATATATGTATGTGTATACATACATATACATTATATATATATATTATACACACACACACACACACACACACACACACACGTACATACATATATACACGCACACACACTATATAAATAAAATAAAAGTTGTTTCAACAGCACTATTGCCCGGTAGACAGCTGATAGCACGCCCATTCCACAGTCCAGAGAAACAATCTGGGGCCAATTACAGTGGCTGTAGATAGAAGACAGAGCAGCAACTTACTGTTGCCTATCATCTGTGGGGTGATTACTGACATTTTATCAGAGATGAATAGGTCTGAAAGGATCAAATCGGCAGGCTGATCTGCACACAAGGCTCCTGGCATTAAATTGTCAAGTCTCATGGTATATCATCCAAAATTTAGCCCTTCTGAAAATCACAGGACTTTCAGCATCTGTGTGGGCAGTAATAGTGCCACTTTTGCTGGGACTTCAACACTGACTTGGATTGCCTTTAATGGCAGGATTTAGGGAATGAATCTTGGGCTGTCTAGTCATGAACCTTCTTTTTTTTTTAGTGCTGTGCACACCATTTTCCAATGACACTGGTCCCATGTGGCCTCCTTTAGAGTGCTAGCATGATTATTCAGGAAAGTATGGTCTGTGTTGAGCTTGTTATCATGATTAAATAGGAAAAAGTGTCTGGTTATTGGGAGGCACTGAAAAGCACATATCAGATTAAGATTAATGCAATCCTTACTGGTATGAAGCTTAGCACAGGTCACATCGTGAGCAGCTGGGTCTACCGGAAATCTTTAGAAGGGCCCATACTGAGGCAGGCCACACTTCACGGCACTCAACCAACTTAAAAAAAAAAAAAAAAAAAAAAAAAAAGACCCCTGTCTTTAGACAGGCATCACTCGTCTTTAAAAGCATGCATGAGCCATCCAGAAAGCTGCCCAGAGATTAAACCATGGGCCCCTATCCTCTTCCTCCATCCTCAGGTAACGCCTCACAGTGGCTGCCTGAGTGCGCCGCTTAAAAATACTCATCCATCAAAGAAGCTAATCTCAGGGTTAGCCCACACCTGCATTGTGACACGACTTCCGTACCAATGCTCTAGCATAAAAGAGGGCTTTAAGGTGTACTGAAGGGTTTCGATGCAATTGGGTTGACATAAAAGGATATTTTAGGTGAGCCAGCTTACAATGCAGATCCGATTGTTAAGTAGTTCTTATTTTGAAGGGAATGCCAATGTAGTTTTGCTTTGATGAATGGCCATGACGAAAGCGTAAGGAATACCATGAGAAGGACAGACCGGTAGCCATTTTTTTTGTGTGTGAAGGTGAAAGCAGGAAACAACTGAACGGAGTCTGGTTGCTTAAAATGTTCTGTAATGAAAGGTTTAGTTTTGCTACCAAACAGTAGTGTTTTCTAACTCTCTAGAATAATGACCAACTTGCTGCTTCTCCCTAAAGAAAGCTGGCAGTTCAAAAAAACAAAACAAAAAACAAAACCCTCAAGTCTTTTCAGTAGCAATAATAAGTGCAGGCCACAGGCAATGTCCTTATGAACTGGTGCTCTATTGTCCAGGTAGAGTTTCAGCAATATCAAACCCCATGGCTATCACTCCTATTTTTTCCTGTTGACCATTTTCCAGAAATTTTCATCATGCCCCACTGGACGACAACAACAACAACAACAACAACAACAACAACAAAAATTCATTCTTCCAGCCATAGTACAAACAAGACAATATCCACTGGTTCATCTTTCACTCTTAGTACATATCTATGTCTGGTATCTAAACTAAACAATTTGGCACAAAGCCTATCTTGCATTTTTGGCTACTAAAGATTGCCTGGGAGACAGAAGAGGATAACTCCACGTTCTGTTCTATTCATGAGTTGACAATCAGGGAGTACAAGGAATGAAAGCTATTCATCTGCTACAGAACAGGGCGTGGTCATCAGCATTAGCACACTTCGTCCCTGTTTCACTTTGCCTTTTTCATGCCTGTCTCAGTAAGAAGCAGCGTGTGAATAGTGTGAACAGTGTGAGACCGACCCCTACATTCTCTTACAGGACAGTGGACACACACACACACAACCCTAATTTACTAAGCTAATCACATGATCCCTTGAATTCTAGCCTGGAATCGTTCTCAGTAAAATCAACAGAATAAAGAAGGAACAGCTTCATAATGATTAATAAAGGCATTCATTACACTATTCGTTCGTTCGACTTCTGCCGCTTAATCCTGTTCAGGGTCGCGGGGGGGGCGCCAATCCCAGCTGACGTCGGGCGAGAGGCAGGACACACCCTGGGCGGGTCGCCAACCCACCGCAGGGCAACACACAACCACTCACACTCACATTCACACCTACAGGCAATTTAGAGCAGCCAATTAGCCTAATCCCCACTGTGCATGTCTTTGGTCTATGGGAGGAAACCGGAGTACCCGGAGGAAACCCACATGAACATGCAAACTCCACACAGAAAGGCACCTGTGCCGGGGCTCGAACCCAGGACCTTCTCACTGTGAGGCAACAGTGCTAACCACTCAGCCACCGTGCCACCCCTCATAACACTGTATAATTTCATATCTTTGTCATATCTTTAACCTAACAAATTCCTTACACAGATAGCTGAGCCTCTAGGATAATAGTTTCTTTAAACGTTCATATACATTAGATGTTCCAGTAACTTCAGAAGTGGGCTTGACATGCCAGGCATTAAAATCAAAAGGCACACAGTATTTTGGTAACCTTGATACCTTTGGAAACCCAAGTACATTATACCCTGGGCAAAATATAAAGTTCTTTAAAAAGAAATAATCCCAGACAGGGTTTGGAAAAGGATTCTAAAAACTTGCTCTTTCAGTGGTTCATGCATCTGCAGGTATCGGTGCAAACTTCTTTCTACTGGATGTATGGTATGTCACATTACTTTTGGAGCTGAACAGGATTGATGTTTTTTTTACCTTAGAAGCAGTTTGTTAGCAGCACTCACCTTGATTAGAGATAATAGGGTGTTCTTGGTGGGTACACTCCAGCCGGCTCTGGGGTTGTATGCTTGGGCTGGGCTCTGTGGGAGATGTGGGTTTTTGGGAGAACACAGCAGGGATGCCAAAAGAGAGCAGACAGAGGAAAAGGCCAAACACAGCCAGGGAAACTAAGTTCCGTGGCAACGCTGTCATGATGACTGAGGCCAACCTCTCCTCTAGCTGCCAAGGTGGGCCTCTGGAATGTACCTGGAAGATAGGAAGTGGGAGTTGATATGGATACTGTCTAGAAACATTACCATACTATGACCTTTTAATAATGAAATAAAATGTGAAAGAGCCGGAATACTTAATTTAATGCCCAATAAATACTGGGTAATTGGGTAATGCAAGAGAGGTGACTTTGGAATGCTTCCACCACATCTTCTCGAACAACCCATGCAGCAAAGCCCTTTGCACTTAGAAAAGCTGCTGAATTAATATTGCTCTCAAATATATAAATTCAGAAGGACTTTACAACAGCTCCTTAGTCAACAGTTTTATTTTCTGCAAGAAAAAAATATATTTATGGCCCCTATAGCAACGGTGTAAATGTGGCTAAACACAGGGTGAAAAAAAAAGCATATCTGACATTACTCACACCACTAGAGAAAATGTTTCCAGTACAGATTTAAAAAAAAAACTGCTGGGGTAGGAGGACCTGGTGTTTAACAGCTCCTGACATAACATGATATCTTGGCTTAAAAGTTCTTTACACAAATTGATATTTAAAACTTCTTAAAGACCAGAGCAGTTATGTGTACGAAATGCACTTTGATGTGGAGGAGTTTTAATATCAGGGCTGATCTTATTAGATGCAACGGGAGGCATGACATCCCCCATCTTTATTCACCTCTTCTGCATTCCCTCTGCAGCCACATTACGCCACTCAGCAGTTCGCTGAATCACAGCTCACTCAGAAGGAAGCTGCCTGTCAATCTCCACACAGAAAGTAAAGAACTGCCAAGTGCTAAGTGCTCTGCTCTCCATGTGTCACAGCAGATAGGCCTTAATGGGAACCAATAATCATGCCAGAATAAAACTATGGGCCAAAGACACTGAGGATAAAATTAACCCTCAGGCTTTCCATATGTGGGCTATTATGGGAGCTAAGAACACATTTTCCTCCTTACAGTCGCTTAATTTTCAAATGACTCCCTTTCAGCAACATCCACAGTCAACTCTGCACTCTTGTGTCTAGTCTATTAATACTAAGCTGAGCTTTACACAAGACTGACACAGCTCGGACAACAGTCTGCACGATGAGACCTGCACTGCATTGATGCGATTCCCCCAGAACAATTCATCCATTGTCTAGATCACTTACCTGCTGACATCATAAGACCCCACTGGCTTCATATGAGAACATCACATTTACTCCCAACTACACTCTGTATATTCTTATAAGCTCCTCATATGAGGACCATTGGCTGTTACTCTTTTGCCAAATTTCTTCCCGTTTGAAGACACTGATCAAATTCAGTAGTTGGGTCTGAGGAGTTTACAGGTCATTGCGAAGCTGGCGCCAATCCCAGCTGATTGTGGGAGAGAGGTGCACACCCTGATCAGGTCGCCAATCTATCGCAGGGCTAACACAGAAACGTACAACCATTCACACTCACATTCATACTTAAGGATGATTTAGTGTAGCCAGTTGACCTAATCTGCATGTCTTTGGACTGTGGAAGGAAACCGGCGCACCTGGAAGAAACCCACGCAGGCACAGGGAGAACATGAAAGGCCCCGGCGTCAGCCACCAGGTTTGAACCCAGAACCTTCTTACTGAGACGTGACCATGCTAGCCACTGCACCACTGTGCTATTCAAGCCTCGCGTCAGGTCTGTGGTTCATGATGAGTCAATCGTTAATACACTAATACTAATAATTTTGAGCCTTAATATAAAGATGCATTAAAAAGCCAGGGACATACTGGATAAGAAGTATTTGAGTGCATCTTTCTTTTTTCATTTAAATGGGGCAATCAATATCAAATTAGTAGCCCCATTAGTTACAAAATCAACCATTATACCCCCAATCAGTTTCACACAACAGCTGGTAACTACTTAGGCAAAGGAGGCCAAGGCATTGCAGTCAACATTCTTTTTTGAATTTCATTTTATTATTTATTTATTTATATTATTTTTAAATTCAGCTCAAATCAAATCTTCAAATTAGAATCTAAAAAGGAGAATGGTATTAACAGAGGGCGGGCAAGGCACAATGGACAAAAATAAAACACTGCACAGATTTTCAATGAGGATATATGGAACCTCATATGATTCCTGTATTGTAGTCAAAGCTGGTGCAAGCTAGCCAAGGAAGAGAACGCCAGCTGCTATGAGGGAAAACTTGGCCCAGGTAAAGATATAACACACACACACACACACACACACACACACACACACACACACACACACCTGAACAGCAGCGCAGAAATCACTAGCTGGTTTCTCCCCAACAATAAATCTACTGCTGTGAGTTCATTAGTCTTAACATCCAGAGAGAAAAACTCTAAAGGCTATACGCAGATGCGTGCACCCCCCCACACACACACACACACACCCATCCACACACACCAACAACCACAAACTTGCAAATTAAGCTCCTGAACAGCTGGTAACATTCCTCCCTAGGCCCGGGAGTATTAGCAGAGCTGTCTGAAAACCACAATGCTAAGTGCTGCGTGCCAACAAAAGTGCCCTCTTAGAAGCTGGCTAGGTGGAGTGGCACTTCCTGGCTTCGCTCAATGAAATCAAGTTTATCTAGAGAATGGGGAACAAAGGAACCACCTGGACCATGCTGTTAGAGCCATTGGAGATACGGCCAGCCAGAGAGCACAGGCAATTATCCATGGCCAGTGTGCACTTAGATTTAGAGCTGCTCCTGGATTACGGTAATGACTATGCAATCAGAGTCTCTCCGTCAACAGCTCCAGGATCAGAGGAGAAATCGTGTGTCTGGTGGGTGAGTGGTCCCGGGCTTGTTCCTGCCAACATCTTTGTGTGTTGCCACAGCAACAAGCCCCATTAATGACCAAGTCATTATCGTTTTTGGACACATGAGAGACGGAACCTATCGGTGTTTTCTCAGTGCAGTGAGCTCTAAGAAACGGACCAGCTGAGAAAGGCTAGAGCGCACAGATGCAGTGCGGTGGCCATCTCACTTTAAAGTACTGAAACTCTTCAGTACATCTTCAGCAACTGATGGGAATATCAAGTGAGGGTACTGGTAGTGCAGATCACTCTACATTGTGGGTGACTGGTGAAACAGTTTCTCCTGCATTGCTTGAGCTGCCCTTTTGACATTGACATGACCCCAAAAAATTAGGAATAGAAAAAATATATATATTCTAATATACTTCAACTACTTCAAGTGTTCATCATGTTATCATACTATTTGATAAAATTACAAAGACAGGTTACAGTTACATGCCATTATTATAAAGTAAATTAACTAAAAGCAAAATGGCATCATTCAGACAGGCATGTTTCTTGAATTATAAGGTAAGGAGTTTGTTGTTCCAAAATGAAAAAGAATAAATTCCCAAATAAATCAGCTTTCATTAAAAATTTTTAAATCTGACTTTGGATGGCTGAACAAGTTTGTGAAGAGTGAAGAATCCTTCGGTGAGTTATAAACACTCTTCCAAAATTCCCATATATGAGACTAGTCTATCACTTTCCATGGGCCATTGGGTTGCCAGATGCTTTGTTTTCTTTTGCTGCAAGTCATAAAGCTTCAGCACCCCCTGCTCTGTAATCCAGACTAGAGCAAACATCGCACCTCTTTCTAACCGATGGACCACTTCTTTTAGTCGACCCAAGAGACCAGATTTAATTACAACTCAAACTTTCTCAGCCGAATCTCATCTGAATCAATTAAGAGACTGATTAAATTTCTGCCGGTCACAATAGGGAAAATTGCTGCCCGCAGATGCAACCTATTTCATATCTGAGAGGCAAGCAAGCAGATATTTTTGGTCCTATAGATGCTTTGCTGAGGGGAAAAAAAACTAATCAAAATGCTACTTGCAATTTGTGAAATACTGTCGGAGGAAGCATATTCTCTCCAGTGATTTCTGGAACTATAAGCAAAGTTGATTATCTCTGATGATTTTCTCAAGGTTTAAAACTTTATGTGCAGAAGCATAATTAAGTCCTTATAAAACAGTAAAAAGTATGAGATTTCAGCCATCAGTCATTTAGGCGGAGAGCTCTGCGGAGATAAACCTGCACCATCACTGCGGGAATACTAACACGCTTCATCACAGAGCTTCTCTCCGAGCACTCACCGCACCCTGCCAGGTCTCATTACAGGGAAACTAAAAAAAGAAAGAAAAAAAATAAACACCTGTTACTTAATTGAACTGAACATAGCACAGAAAATGCACAATGTAAATGACCTTCAGTTAAGCAAATACAAGTTTTTAAAAATGATTTAACTTCACACTCGCCGCTTCTTTTCACTGCAGTGTTCTGCTGCTCCATGTGGAAATAATTTAGGCTTTTTCAGCATGTCAACCAGTGTTCTGGATGAACTCTCTTCTGAGACAAACCCTCAAGGAATGGTTCTGTCTGACAAACACTCACTAAATGGAAAGGTGAACTCTAGTTATAATGTAAAGCATGTAGAACAGTATTAGAAAGGAATGTTCCACCTACTGAAACACCCTTAAAGACACCCCAGAAGGTCCCTCTGGGGAAACATTTAGCAACAGTTTGATCTAAAACATCAGAAAAGAAATTTTACTTTTAAAAGGTTTTAGGCAAAATTCTTTCAATTACCTGGAACCCAAAGAACATTTCAGTAACCACTGTTTCTAAGAGAGAATTCAACAGCAGAGCCACTATGAAGAATTTTGAAGGATCGAGCAGAAATGAAACTACAGATGCTTCCCTAGTTACAATGGCCCAACTTACGATTCTTTCAAAGTTACGATGACTTTTGCCATATGCTAAAAACTATAAAATGTTTAGAAAAAATATTTAAGATTTGCAGGCAGGCATCGTTGGTAGGCGACTGTACACTGTACATGATACACATAACTTGTGTATCGGTGTACTGTACAGTGCATCGCCACATGTTTTTTTGTGTACTCCAAAAAAACCCCAATTCAATTCATTTTAATTCAACAGCATGTCTCCTAAATGCCGCAGCATGTCTCCTTCAGGAAAAGACTCCTGGGTAGGCTAGGCTAAGCTAGGCTAAGCAGTGGTTCGACATACAATATTTTCCACTTGCGATGGGGATAGTGGAATGCATCTCCATCGTAACCTAAGTACTACCTGCATAGTTTTTATGTTACATATGTTTTCATTAGTGTATAAACTTAGAATCAGCCCTTTAAAATCTACATAGGGAGCAGGCCCTCTTCCACAGATCCACCATGTTGCACTGCTTCAGTAGCCCAGAACGGACAAACCTCTAGAGAGCACCTTCGTTGTTTTGCATTGTTACAAGTGGCAGCATGAATCCAGAGAGAAACACACACTCTAAAACACGCTTGGAAATTGAGGCGCGTTCAGTTTGTTTGCAATCAACTGAATCCTACACAATCCGACCTTCAAGTACTTTAAAACTATAGCCTGTATATAGGAAAATGGGCATAAGCGCAACCCCCTCTCAGTGAGCACAAAAGGCTGCTCGAGAATCATTTATGAACCCCACCTTGAGAACGCAGCAGTCTGTCTTCTAAATCCTATTGATCTCTGGTGTATCATTTGCCCAAAGGCAATCACACATACAGCCAAAACATACACACAAATATCTTTTTAAAAAAACTGGCCTCTACCCTTTCACTGCTTCACCATTTACCCCGGTGCCCCTGACCTGAGTCGAAGTCAGTCAGGGTGACAAAATTCCTCCCAAACACAGGGACAAATCGAATCTCTTTAAAGCCTTCTCTGCTGCTCTAGGGCACACTGAAGGACAATGGGGTCACTGAAACCAGGGGGATGGGGACGGGGTGTATATGTGCATTTAGGAAATTCAGAGAATTGGGAGCGGGATAGAAAAGAACGATATAAAGGCCTCTTTTGGGAAAGGGTTGAGGGGTGGGTCATGGAAATCACGGTATTGACTTGCTCATCTCACGCATGGGTGAATCCACTAAATCACTGAAAGGGCTGTTCTCAGGAATATGCTACAAGGCCTCAGAGACACAGAAGAGATTATCAGCCGTGGCCGATAGGCAGGGAATCCAGCCGTGTCCAGGAATGTATGTGATAACGCATCATAGCTCCAGTTGTGACCATGGATGTAGCACGAGCGTTTTGGTGCCTGCAGAGCAGGTTGGCGCCTGTAATGATGCGATTTCACACTTATCTCTCAATTCCAGCACAAACGCTAAGGCCAAAGCTTTAATGTTAGAGTGTGTAAACCCATTTGCCTGATTCCCTGAGCTCCTAGATGCATGGGTGTAAAGCAAAGAGTGATTACAACAAGCATTATTCTGCTAGGATTTTCTGCATGCCCATGCGAACAACCAACGAAAACAGGTCACATCAATATGAAAAGGAGTTACATCACCACATGGAAGCCACATTTCAGTTCCAAGAACTCATATATATATATATATATATATATATATATATATATATATATATATTTTTTGAAGATCAATATTCTTTTTTTATGTGCGAGCGTGTGCGTTTCGAACAAGGTGTATGCAGACATGAAGCGATCCACAAAAAGAAGACACTCTTCACAGCTGAGAGATAGCAATGAATGACCAGAACAAATGTGTTTGGAGTGCTAGTGGCCTGCAGCCTGAGGGGTAATCATCTCCAGCAGCTGAGAACAGTGAAACGTTGAACCCAGTTAGTTCACCTTTCAAGTAGCCCTTCCAAGTTTGTGAGTATCCACACAGTCGGACACGAGTGTTTCTTAGAATTGAGTGCCTTAGCTCACTACTACCCTTATGAACAACATGGAGAAATTACAACTGTGTGTAACAATAAAACGTTTGTTTTCAAGACCATAAGCAGACTATTGATCCTACTGTTAAGATGTAATTGACAGTGTCCTCAGGGGGCTCACAGACGGTCATGATAACTGGGTTATTAGGGCAAGAGAGGTTATTAGACTGTTAGCGCAACCTGTGGTTATGATGATTTGCTAGTTGGCACATTAGTATGCAGTAAATGACTCACTGAATGCAGCGTGAGGCATCATCTACTAAACATGCATCCACTCCAATCTATGTACAAGAGAAAATCAAAAGGTGAGAGCAAAATACATTTAACAGCTATAACAAAAGTAATTGTGAGAAACTGAACATATCACTTTTCCACGTGCAAGATGACGCATTTGTTGTATCATTCATCTGGCTTCTGTATTCCTGCAGAGCAGAAGTTTTTCAGCTGCTCCTGAAGCCAGGTGAACACCGCTTCCTTTACTTCATCATCAGAGGTGAATCTGCGACCGCGCAGCGCCTCCTTCAGTAGACTGAAGATGTGATAATCGCTCTGCACCAGATCCAGGCTGTAAGCAGGACGTAGAAGATGTTGGAACCTGAGCCGTTCATAGTCTCTACTGTCACTGCTGCTGTATGAGGATGTGCATTGTCATGGTGCAGCAAGACTGTTATGGACAGCATTCCTCTCCTTTTACTGAATATTGCAGGTTTAAGTTCATTTCACAACAACACACAGTAATCTGCACTGTTCACTGTTTACCCATGCGCTTGGAAATACCCCAGAATAAACCCTTCACACAGTCATTGCCTTTATTTTTTGACTCTCCCTCGTATAAAATATTACTACTCATTAGATATGTAAGAATGCTTTAAAGTCCAGTTTTCTCCATTCCATGACAAGCTGCATTTTTTTGTCTTATTAAATAGAGAAAAATAAGAGGAAATTACCATTTATAGCGGCCATTTCTGTACGCAATTACAGAAACTTGTTTTGTGGACATTCCACAAGACTATGGCCATAAAAAAAGACAGTTGTTTTAGAGGAAAATAATTCACACTACGCTGTCATTAGTTACTTTAGAGTAACACGAACTGTTGTGTTTTATTCTTTATATAACTAATATTATCCTAAGGCTACAGAATTACACAAAGATAATTCTCAAAATGAAATGAGTTAGGATGTATACTTGTATGTTTAAAATAATTCCTGTATAATTTTATTGTATACATCTACAGTGGAGATGAAAATTGGAGAACAACCTAGAACTTCCTAAATGTTGAGGTCACTACATTGTCCTATTTGGAAATGATCCAAACAGGAGTAAAAGAGCAGTATTTAACCACATGTCATGAGTTACATAAATTAAAATGAGACATTTGAAAAAGAACACTGATCAAAATTAGAGAACAGCAATGACTGGAGCATGAAGAAAGATTTTTCCTAAATTTTCTGAAGGTTATAACATTCAAAAATTAACGGGAAGTGTACAGGCCGTTGCTTTGAATGACTTCAGCACATCTGCAGCCACAGGACATCACTAGTCTCTCACACAGCT
>JAQMCW010000034.1:9588216-9604252 GCA_030068335.1 Chrysichthys cranchii
GATTAACACCAATAACTGGGAGGTATCTGAAAGTGTTCTCTAATTTTGATCAGTGTCCTTTTTCAAATATCTCATTTCTTATACTGTGCTTTTGAATTTATGTAACTCATGACATATGGTTAAAATACTGCTCTTTTACTCCTGTTTGGATCATTTCCAAACAGGACTATGTAGTGACCTCAACATTTAGGAAATTGTAGGTTGTTCTGTAATTTTGATCGCCACTGAATATTCACACACACACACACACACAAAATTGGTAGTGCTTCATTTAAAGGGCCTTTTACAAGTATCTGACTTTGTCTTTTTACACGAGAACAGCCCTTAGATATTACTGATAGGCTGATTACTATACACAGTTAAGGTATTTTTTATTTTTCCTAGTTATTAGTTTGATTTTATTAACAACACATTCATTACACACTACATAGCCAAAAGCTTGTGGCCATCTGACCATCACACCCATACGTATGCCTTCCCTGAACTGTTGCCACACATTTGGAAGCACACAGTTGTATAGGATGTCATTGTATGCTGTAGCATTACAATTTGCCTTCACTGGGACTAAGAACCCCCAAGCAGGTTCCTGTTCCTGACAATGTCCCTGTGCATAAAGCGAGGTTCATGAAGACATGCTGTGCCAAGGTTGGTATGAAAAAACACGAGGATCCTTCACAGAATATTTGGGGTGAATTGGAATGCTGACAGCACCCCAGGCCTCCTCACCCGACATCAGTACCTGACTTCGCTAATGCGATTGTGGCTGAATGGGCAAATACCCACACAGTATTAAAAAAAATTGCTGTAAGTTGTACAGCAATTTACTCGCAACCTGGGTAAACAACTGTAAATCATACTTACAGTGAAGTACTGTAATATACTAACATTATATCATACAACACTTAACCCAGTACATTTGTTCTTTTGACAGATGCAGGATACAACAGAGTTGGACTGTCTTGTGCAACCATAACAGTATGATATTGCTAGGATTTCAACACCTGACCTCTAGGTGTGTAACTATCTTACACCCGGCACAAAGCAGTCTAACTGTCTTTGCTAGTTTGAGACTGACGCAGCTGTCATTTTCCCAGGCTGTTTAAACAGTGAAAGCACTTGCACCCATCTGAACCCACTGTCCTACAATGAGATGTGATCAGATGCATAGTTGGCGCATTTCTGCCCAGAGGCAGCAGAAGGTGGTTGTACAACGAAGACCTTGCCTGAAGTCAATGGAGCAGTATTTCACTGCTATTTTAAGGGTGCATTATCAAGATAGTCATATGCACTTACATAGGTCAGTGGACAACGTGCATGCCCTCTGTTACACACACACACACACACACATACACACACACACACACACACACACACACACACACGGATGTGCAGCAGCATCCAAACAAACAAAAGATTAAAAATAAAACGATTATGATGTGAAAGATTATGTTATTTTATTTTTAGTGGAATCCTGCTGGTGCAGTAGATAGTAGTGAAGTGAGAGCACGCGAGCAGACCATCCACTGTAACAGCAGGGTTCCAATCCGTTTCCTCTGCCGAGGAGCGTTCTTTCCTACTACCGTGGCAAATCAGCCATCATAATAGCAATCTGCCAAGGTGCAAGTGCACCTGGCTTTTAAAGGGAATGGGAGATGACACTCAAATTGGTTCATTGTATATTACACCCAAAACACATCCATAATTACTTAACAGACTACGCAGAACACTTTGGAACCACGCGCCTGGCACTGCAGCCATTTTTTTGTCATTAAACTAGCAAAAGTGGAATTGGACATGCCTTAAATGCACTTGCACCATGCACTTCAGAGCTTGGATCGTTAAATTAGAGCTAAAAGCCTTAATGACTGAGCTATTACGACTACACCACAGCAACACTGCAACTAAGCGTATAGTGATATGACCACTTCTTCCATTGACTTAATTTCACTAATCAAAAAAAGAACCAATAAATCAAACAAATGCAATCAATGAGATAGTGGTGGTGTCTCAGGGGCTAAAAAGAAGTGAGGACGTATTTAGATAATGCTTCACAACTGTTTCAAATGTAAATGGCCCACTGGCGCTTCAGCTGAAGAACGTTCAATTATTTCAATAAGACGTAAACACAATAAATACTAGCAGACACTAAAAGATTTGTCAATACTTCATGAACTTTGAAAATTGGAAAAGATAAAAGTATATAAAAAAAAGTTATAAGATATAATAGTTAAAAAAAAAAAAACACACACACACAACAGTGCCATAACAACAGTAATTCTGCATTTGTCTTTTTCCCCCGTTCTTCCATTTTTAATGTAAAAACAAAGCAGTATATTTCATAAATCTTTCATGTCACCTCAAGTTTTGACACAAGCCCTTAACAGATCCTCTAGTATTGCTTTATAAAATATTTGAGCAATGCTTATGAAGGTGGGATCATTCAAATCAATGTAGGGCCGCTTCAGAAACGTGTGAATGAATAGTTGAATAATGATTGTGGACAGTTGTAGTAAAACCGCACACAACAAAATTATAAATATTTCATGGTTTGCGATTCAGAGCATTCATAACAGGATTCTGAACAGCAAGTAGGTGTGAGCTTTGACCCACAGCCTATACTGATGTCTTTTTGTTTCTTACTTGGATGCCCTTTTTCCCGTCAACTCCAAAACATATGCACAGCTACAATAATAAATTATACATTTCAATTACAGTCAATAATCATCCATATCGCATATACTGTGTATTATTATTCACATACATGATCAGCGACCTTGTACATACCTGTATGAAAAGTTACTCAGATAAACCCAGTGTCTTCCTACATGACTAGACAGAGAAAACAGCAGGTACAAAAATGTAGCAAAAGGCTTTAAAGAGTGTAGAATTAAAATGTCACTTCTTATGTATGGTCCTAAACGGCCTACTCTTCTGGGCATTCATCAACCAAAGGCCATCCATTTTTGTGTCAAAGCACAGGCAGACAAAAAAAAAAGACATACATATTAGTTTGCGCTCTCTGTGCCTGGCCCCGCTCGTGTGATGTATGGGTGGTCAGTCTGAATCTGAGTAACGGGCTGAGTGTGAAAGCAGGTCGAGGCAGAGGCCGTCATCCAATCCGAGCTGGTGTCAGATACCATCATATCCTTACAGAATGGCCACCTCCACCACTATCCGGTAACCAGCGGCACTCTGTCCGACTGGAACACAGCGCACATCTGTCTCAAATGACCTGAGGTGACTCACCGTCTCATTTCTGTACTTGACAACGAGTCATATTACACATCAAGGTAATGCCGATGCTACCAATTTCTACTTAGCTCTGTATATCATGTCCCATATTGACTTATTGCTAAAACCACCACGGTGCCCTGACAAGCTCTCCGTCTTCACCTTGTCAGGTGTTGCTGGAATATATAGCAGTGAGTGTCGGTATAAAAGCCAGGAATCTTTGATAAACAGCGCAAAGTGTCTAGATGACAAAGCCCAGGTTCCCTTGCAGAGATCAAGAGGCGAGAAGGAGATGGCTGGGGTGCAGAGAAAAGCGTCACACTATTGCTGTCACTGCAGTGAACCCGGGTCCTGGCTTAGGATAAGCAAGCAAGCTGCATGCCCTGATAAAGAAGCAAAGATTGTACGTGTATCTTGCCTGTTTTTTCTCAAGCTCAGTATGTATCTGAGGGCAAAATATACAAAACATAAAGGGAAACTCTACTCTGAGCACCTGCTCGAACTGATAAGGTTCTAAAACCCGAACGTTCATGCTAATACTGCTGTCAACACCATTGTGTTTGTCGTCTCAGCAACTCGTGTAATTCTGCATTCTGTTGCTTCGAGTTTAATGTTTGCTGTCTCTGCTACTTCGACGCTGGATTTATAAACCTCTTTAACGTGTTGCATGGAAGACTTTTTCTTTAAGGTTAAAAGTTGCAACCCTTTTACGTCAATTTAACAAAACGAATTAACTGCTCTCTTTAGGAAGGCAATACACTCGTTTAGTTACTCTCTGGAAGACAACGTATCGAAGACTGGACACCCGTGCATGGTTTTACACCACAATTTAATTGATTGCCAAATTAGTACTGGCTTAAAGAGATTTCATTTTTGTCAAGACATAAAGAGCCATATTGTCAAAAACCAAAACAAAACAGCATCCACACATAAATACATGTAAGGCTACCAGTGTGTTTCGCACCTATCCTTGTGGGTAATTACTTGAAGCAGGTGAGATGGCTGTTCGTCACAGAGTTTCAGACAACAGTGAGTATGATCTCATCAGCGTGGGGCACATAAAAGGTCCACACAATTAGGAGGCCCTCTGTCAGCCTGAGACAGCCACGAAATAAGGAGGCGAGTTGGATTCGATCAGAAATGTTGTCACGTCCGTTCCAGCACACACCCGTACACACCATAGAATAGCCACCCTTCATTTTGGGGTGGCAGGGAAAGGGAAAAAAAAAAAAAAAAAGGCAAGTGACACATTGCAGTGAATACCTAAAGCATCAAAGTCCTTGAGACCAGTGAGCTCAAATCTCTGCAGGAATTTAAGGGTTGCGCTCTTGGAAGTTTAGGCTAAGCAGCCTGAGGCTCCAAACTGCATACATGAATACAAAATCTGCTTTCTCTGCAGGTCACCACAAGACAGAGTGACCTACAGGCTAATAGATGTGACAAAATGCTATAAAGACATGCTGCATTCTGGATCTAATGGCCATGCCTCTCTGGAATGCCTCAGTCTATCTGCTGAATCTCTCTCTCACTCTCTGAAGAGGTGGGAAACGCACATTTGTAGAAACGCTCGCACTTAACTACCCCATGCACGTCCTCAGCCTTTAATAAGACAGTATGTGTGAGATCCTTTGAAGGCTAACTGACAATGGCTGCATGGACTTTTATTCTGTTCCAGGCTCTCAGGGGGATTTTTTTTATTTACTTAGTTTTTTGCAGCCGCCGGCCTACGGGGTACCTGGAGACGCGTGTGAAAATGCTTCATCAAATCCTCCTTATCACTCCATAAAATACACAGAGTATAAACAGGTTCGCGTTTTGAATTCAAATCGATGAACAGTTCAAAAAGTCAGTGGACACGGACTACCTGATCATCATTCGGTGCACTGCCAGTGAAAGCGAAGCCTAGTCCACATTTACACAGGTAAATTTGAAAATTACATTTTTTACATTTTGGCCACATTAGCATTTTCAGTTCATTTCGCAGAAGCTACAAAGTAAAATACAAAATGACAGAAAAAGCATCTCTTGCCAGTTTAGTCTTGCCACCCTCACTAAAATGGTATAATGAACGGCTGAAAATACATCTTTTTAAATCTGCTCTCCGAAGTGGAGGAGTCTGAAAACGCAGCTTGTGTCTTAGTGCAAATATGGAAAGACGCCCTTTCATACATGCTGATATATGATTGTCATGTGACCTCAACACTCTCCAAGGAATGGATGTTCTTTGATTAATTCACCATGTATAAAAGTACCTTAACCTTGTAGTCTGTACAGACAAAATGGAGTTGTCGGATTTATTTGGTGCCATTAGCTCCAGATATTCACCTTCCGTGTGTCCGCAACATCAGAACAAACCGAAATGGAAGATGTCATTCAAAGGTCACAGACACACAGTGTCCCACACAGTGCACATGAAAAAAAAAGTGTGGTTTTAAGTTTACCTGTGGTAGTGTGGAGAAGGCCTTAACGATACTCAAGGCATGACGTAGGACAGATGTGCTTGTCCGAACCCAAACGAACCCAATGTGAATACTCAGGCCCTGTTGGTTTCGGGCATCGTATTTGTATTTGTTGGTCTTAAATCCAATTTAAATTTCCCATTAGGGTTTCACATTAGGGTAGCGGGCATTTTTATCTCACACATCTCAGATTAGCCTAGTTGTCCCTCCCTTTAATAACATTTAATCGATTTTGCATTTTCATCCTGCTTCAGTTTTCCCTTCTACTTTTAATTACTGCTACACAAGACTCACTTGTTGGTGGTATCTACGCAATATAAACCATGAGAAAAATACAAATAAAGAAGCTTCTGGTCTGTCTTTGGACAGAATTTTATGGATCAGATTCAAAACTTGGAGCTGCAGGGTTACACTTGTATAACATGCTCTCAGGCTATAGTCTGGGCACATTAAAAATGAAGGCTCTAGCAGGGCATACATGGGGGATTTATGCGATGAGGATTTAATTTTAACACTAGGCTGGGCGGGTCCTGCAGGTCACTGACATTTAAAGGTATTTGAATCACTGATTAAAAACAACTTGTATTATTGCTGTGATTTAAGGGAAGGTATTTCATCACAGCACCATGATGCATTACTAAGATAAATTTTAAACACTAACGAATGCCGTTTTCAAGCCGAAAATGGGCTTTTCTTCCTTGTACAAAAAATTATTGCATCCAGAGACAAATAATGAACTTATGTATTTCTGTCAAAAGAAATGTTTCTGGAAAAACATAAAAACACTGATTATGAAGAATCTACTGCTTGGATGTCCACATGCTGTACAACTGCACGGATCTGCACTTCATTCCATATACAATCCATACTGTTGTGCCATCTATCTTTTATATTTTCATATTTTTCCTTATTGCTACTTGGACCCGGTTCAATTCTGGTTCACGCAAATTCTACTTTTACGTCCCAGATAGTCGTAAGAAGCCATACATCCTACTGTGCCCGGCTGTGTCTTTGATCAATACAGCCTGAAGTTGAATTAGCTGAATATTTGTCTGATTCGTAAACCATTTTTTAGAGTAGCTTAAAATATGCTGCATTCATGCCCTCTAAGAATTGCGTGCTCTATACACGATGTGATTATAAACGGTCACTTGCCACAGAGAGCTAGAGCAGGGAAAAGCTCTGAAGCGCAGATCAAACAGCAATCAAGATCAATCAGCTCTAATTAGCAAATGGTGCATGTGGCCACTCTATCAAGTTTAAGATCCCTTCTGATGTGTACGTCTCAGACAAAGCTTAGCCGTGAACGCCTGGGTGTCGACAATCTAGCAGACTGGGAATCTTTCGTGATGCAGTCAGAAAAACTACGTAAATTGTAAAAGACAAAAATTGTTTAAATCTAAGAAGAGCCAAATGAGTGATCTGGACTGACCTAGCAACCCGTGCCTGGATCTGGAGCCACTCCAAAATTTCCTTTTATGTTACTGGGTAGTTAGAATGTTTCTATCCAGCTATTTGTGAGGACACTCTGAATACCCATCAGTGACGGCATGCTGTTTGATGGAACTGCTAGCTGAAATAATTGCCGGAAGCAAGCTGCAAAAAAATTAAATAAAATAAATAAATAACTGCATTAAAAAGCTTGACAAAATGCTTATTTGCATTCTAAGCTCATGTTTCCAATTTCTAGCAAAAAAAAAAGTTTTATTTTTTTCCCTATTACAACCCTGACTGAGTGTACTCGTATTCTTTATAACTGCTTTATTTTTTTTTTTACCTCCATTATCTGGCTTCCCTGCGAACAACAGCCATCTCTTTTGTGTTTGCAGCACTTTAAAGCTGGCGCTGAATAAGAATGGAATTTTTCAAGGTATGCAACCTTGTATTTACCTTCAAAAAGGCAGACAATGGTCAAATGTGCAAATAGATAATACTGAGTGCAGGTCGTCCCCCCCCCAAACATGACAAAGCAAGCTTGGCATCAATTTTCAAGCCTTTCAAATCTCTCAGGACTCTCCAGTGCTGTAATGCCACACTGATGTTCACTCAGCCCGTAGTTTCTGGCCACTTTCCTTTTCACTGCACTGATTTTTAGTTTTGACGTCTACTTTCTCTTCTACTTTCCGCTCTCATAGGGTGTGTCGATAACTGCGCTGTAGCTGAAAGCTCATCTCCGACAAGCTAGCTCTTTACTTTCTGCTCATTTATAGCTTACCCTCATATGGGCTGCTTGTGCATGCGTTAAATAATTGACAGGCAATGAGGGCTGACTCCTCGCAAAGAGGTTTGGCATTTCATTAATATTGCTGAACCATGCTGGAATTTCAGTTGATGACAAAAGCCAGGACAGTCACGGAGACATTTTCCTCAGAGCATCTATTTTAGTCATATCCATTTTAATTTAGCAATGGCAGTCAAATTGATTTTGTTTGTCCCTGGCTTGTCCAGTATGACAGCTGCTGATGGAAATCAGTACTCTGAAGGCGGATGTCTGTGTTTGCCCTGTCGCGTAAGATGAGCAGGTATTTGGCGGTTGTGCTGCATGTTTGTCAGGGGACATTGATCAGTGAGCGCCGGCAGGCTAAGAGATGAGTACCATGGCCGGCCTGCAAGACGTGCTTATTGAATCTAGCTCGAGCGCATTCATCACTCAGCCAAACTGTGCTGGCAGGAGACGTGATGCAGAGCTTTAATAAAGCTCACCTGTGGACATGAAAGGAGCAGACAGCGCAGCCTCTGCACCTCTTAAACGAGTCGTTTACAATGTAATTAATTCATCAGTAACACAATCACTTTCAGAGGTAGCAATTAAACGTACAAAGATGGCAATAATGCAGGTGGGGGGAAAAAAAACTGACATGAGGAAAGGAAGCACACAGCTTCAATTCTGTCATTTTGGTACACCTGTGGTATGGTATGCCAGTGTGATTTTTGAGTATGATACAAAGCTTTGACATGCAGTCAGCTTATGTTCTAAATCCTACATGCTTTCTTATAAACAGGGAACTGTATAGTACTGGCAAAAGTTGCAACAATGCTTAAACTGAGCTCAGGGACTAATTAGTGTGGGTTTTTGAAAAGTACGGCTCGTGGCCCCGGTGCTGGTTCGCTGTGGAGGAGTGTCTGATGGGGACACAGGAGGTTTGGTTCCTTATCTTTTATTTCTCCCGGGATGCCTCTCCTTTTCAGAGCTGGTGGCCAAGCAGGCATGGCTGCTGGTTATCCTCCTCCGCCACCTCCTCTCATCCCACCCCTCTGTTCTTTAGAAGGAGAGAGACGCCAGGCTCTGTGAGCACATCCTCCTTTTCACAGTGTGCTCTTTGCTTTCATTTCTCTCATCAGAGGCCTAAACACAAACTCTCTCGCTCTCTCTCTCTCCCTCGTACTCCTTCCTTCTTACTACAATGAACCAGTTCATTGATCCGTGTCCCTAAGCTCAGTACACATGCACACAAGCACACTCGCATTCGCTGCACACCCTCGCCTCGCCTGTAGTTCTTCCAATACAAGAATTTTCAAACTCTTACATCGCAAAAACAGGGTGCCATATTATACAAGAATTTAGCTATTTTCTATATCTCGGTAAATACTTACAAGATGGCTGGAACTTCATCGCTTGTTTTAAAGACTAAAGCTATGTGCCAGCTCTGGTAAGAACCTAGCATGCGTGTATAGAGCAAATCTAACTGTTTTGACCATTCTAAATAGTTCAAGTTGGATTACCGCAGAGGTTTTACCTCACAAATTACTAATCCTCTGCACGTTAATAACCATGCCAGCCTTCGCTGCCACACAAATCCAAACTGGTTAATGACCTCAATGTTCTCAAGGTCCCTTTATCCGTAACACTTCGCCGAGTTCTTGAGGCGAGTGCATGACGGCTAGATTAAAACAATCTGATTAAAACAACTGAACCGGACCTGACCCTGTACATTCTGGCAGATTTCATGGTTTACAGCCAACAGATAAGGATGCACAAATATTTCAACATCTTCACAAATTTAATGCTGGTTCTTATCACTTAGTGTGTGTGTGTGTGCAGAGCCACAGCCAATGTAGGTGAGGACTTGCGGTACTGTACACTCGTTCAGAAATTCGAGGTCGTCTCGGGGTGGGGATGGGGGGTGGCTTGTGGACAGGGTCAGGATTTTACATGAGACGGGGCAAAGTATACTGAGATTCACAGTTCCCTGAAGCAGCTTATATGGCTTCGTGGCAGTTGCTTTGTACATGTAGATTTTTATGAAGCTATTAAATCACAAGAGGCACATTGTTGTAGGATGTCTGGAGTTGGGCCAGTCAAATTAAAAAGAGAAACGTGAGTAATAATATGGAAAACATAGAGACCATATTTATGCGACTGTCAAAAGGAAACCGTATAGGCCTGCGGTAACTGAGGAGTTGTACTGTTATTTTTATTGTGAACAACACAGGGTCAGTTAATTTAAGCAGCTGGCATTTTCATCTCTTCTACACACATTTGACAGCAAATTTATTATCGTTGTCCATGAGAAGGATAATTACGGTCAATGCTCAGGGGTTTGATGGAATCTTATCTGAAAATGACAAATGCGGTGAAGACGTCAACTTATCAAATGTGTCTTTTACGGTCCTGAAATATGGGCACCAGATTGCAGCTCAGGAATTCTAGATCTGTTGTGCATATAAACGATGTTGTGCAAAGAGCAAATGAACACATACCTTAACTTTATATCAGTTTTTTACAACGGACAACAAACAGAATGTTAAATTAGACTGGAAATGAAAATGAATATATTGCACACATAAAAGTGCACAGCCATAAAATGCATTTCACTTTAACAGGCTATCATACTGTGCAAATGTTCACAAAGAAGGGAAGGTGAAGGTGACCCGCTAACAGCTTTAAGGTCTAATCCTCAGAGTGCCTGTCATGCACGTCTTTTAAGGTGCAAAGACATAAACCTGCAGACTGAAGACTTTTTTTCTTTGACTAGAAGAATATAGTTTTCAATCAGACACAAGCATTTACAAATGGTTTCCTTTGTTTAAAAACTCCTTCAGCCTTGCATATAATTTTTAATATCGCTAAACCGGTTAAAATGTAAATACTATAAATGCTGTACTGCTTATTCATGTGACACAATAAAACATTCAATATTTTGAAAAGAAATTAAGGGAAAACGAACAGTACACTGTCTAATGGCTAAAATGGCAGCACAGTTCATGCCATAAGTGTTGCCTTCAGTGGTTTTGGTCTTTGACACAACTTGCTCTAATCCAAATCCTGTTGTGCAGCTGGAGAAAAAGAATCTTTTATGTTACCTACAAGTATTATATTCCATACCTTATGTTTTGTTTTTACAAAGATCTTGACATTCATACTCATACCTCCTTGAAGAACGGAGAAGGAAACTTGCACACAGATCCCACTTCCTGTGTGAATCTTTCACGACTTCTTTCTTTACTATTTATGAGGTTCACTTCATGGGGGCAGCCATATCCTTTACTACCTGGAGCTTCGGGCTGAATAGCTTGAAAAACAAAAATCACTGACAAATTAAAAATAGATTGCATGTTATTGTTTCAGGCCTCTTTGGTCACTTTGCTAACAATGTTGTTGTTTTTTTTTTTTTGCTAAATGGTTTATCCACATGGAAACAAATGAGTTCATCTGACCTATGCGTGAGAAAATGGTAGATCGTTTGTTTTACTTGCACAGCATGGAAGATATAACAAAGGAAATCAGCGACTATTCTTCAGAGTCATTGAGCCACACGTGAGCATTTGAGAGGAAATTGTCTGAGAATGGACAATCAACGAGGATGAAAATCAATCATTTAAATTCTCATTTTACCACTTAATTCAAAAGAAGAGTTTTGAGATCATTTGTGGCAGCTTCATTAAGTTTTTTTTTTTTTTTTTTTTTTTTTTTACAGTATCTTCCTGTAGCCTAATTTCCTTTATAAGAGACCGAGCCCAGATCTCTGGCCAGTCTCCAAACCCAGACGTACTGCGCCCAGCTATAATTAGGGAAAGGGCTGTCTGGTTCCTCTAATTCAAGTTTAAAAAGCAACGCAGGATTACAACTAATTGTTGGTTAGTTTTGGTCTGCAGTTCCCATATTGTCTTTAAGGCCTTCAGAGGGTTTTATTAACTTGCTTTGACTCACACATACAATTCATGAATTCTTTCTTTATTGATAAAAAGTTACAAAATTGCACACACAAAACAAAAACAAAAGTCCAAGCTGAATAAAAATGTTCATCAGTGGCTGAAAAATACATCTTCAGTACACTTCTAGTGAAAACCTTACTCTAGTCATATTCAGGAATAATCTTCTCTGACCTTTACATGTTAAATCACTGGCTGAATCGGCTGAGGATCTCCTCTCGGCAGCACACCCCCACAGCTCCAAGTCACGTCACCCCCCCTCCTTCCTCGACACCTCCCTCTCATAAATCTCAGGAAACATTTCACAATCTTTCTCTGCCTACCAAAGGCCACATGGACGCCTACACAAACATGTTCATAAATATTGTGTCCCGAAGGAATTCGTTCGTTTCGAGAATTAAACAACAAAAGTATCGCTGGGGTCCCTATGCCAATTTAACAAGAGTGCTTACAGTAATCATGTGCATGGTTTATTCAGGGTTTAATACTTCAAACAAAGCAATGAGCAAACTCAATTAATAGACAGAGCAGGAAAGAGGGAGAAAGAGCTGAGAGGCAGGTAAGTCACAGCCCACATGCTGATACCCTGATATGTAAGACGGAGGCACAGAGGGAAAGAGGAAAAAGGAGCGAGGGGGGGATTTAAAAGCAGATTTATGTTTTTATTGCCTTTCCCATTCCATGGGACATCGGCTGACTTAATTGGCTGCAGACAGCTAGGCTTTGGTTAAAGGAAAATAAAACACACGGAGTTAGCCTCTCCTATTGATGATAATGAAAAGATTCAATAGCCCTTAGACGGTTTAATGACCCTGAGATTATCATATTAAATATATATTCCAACAAGTTATATTTAGATTTGGAAAGGTATTAAATTTGTGTCATCTCTGGGCAGTAAAACTCCCTGTTAATAAAATGAGACTTCATAAAATGTCTAAAAACGTGGCATAATGTGTAACGCACAGTTCGGTCATAGGCAATTTTAAATGGCACTTGGACGTGTAATTTGCAGACATGTCGGCTTTCACTCCTATTCACCATCAACTCACATCAAACACCCTTTCAACACAGTACTACTTGCTTGAATTGTATTACACATGTATAATGCAGTCATTCTTAATCTCTCTATCCGGTGTCATCCAGAAGAGGACGAGTTCCCTTGAGTCGGGTTCTTCTCAAGGTTTCTTCTTCGGGTGGTTTCAGAGAGACTTTCCTTGCCACGGTCACCTCTGACTAACTCATTAGGGATCTAACTCCGCATCAGATTTCTCTAAAGCTCCTCTGAGCCGTTGTCTATTGTTAAAAGTGCTATACAAATAAAACTGATTTGAAGTATTACTCATTACTCTCAAATTGCTGTACATTTTACGGCCATTTACCGACAGCTTGGACTGCCTGCAAAATACTGTAAAAATTTACAGTAAACAACTATTTACAGTGAAGCATTTACAGTGAAGCACTGTTACATCTTATGCAGGTTAAAATGACACATTGCATTTGTTTAATGCAGGATACAAGGAGCTGAAGAGTTTTACTCAAGGACCCAATCAAAGTAATGTGGTTGTCCTGGGATTTGAACATGTGACTATCTTATCTGTGACACAAAGCCTTAATCACTCAGCCATCACAACTAGCTCAACCAGCTTGCACTGATTCAATACAATCTCTCAGTGGCATTAATTCAGTGTTAGAAGTAGTTAAATCTGGCATCAACCTGAGTGCCTTTCTGTGTCGAGTTTGCATGTTCTCCCAGTGTCTGTGGGGGTTTCCACTGGGTACTCTGGTTTCCTCCCACAGTCCAAAGACATGCACAGAGGGGATTAGGCTCATTGGCTACTCTAAACTGCCCGTAGGTGTGTATGTGAGTGTGAATGGTTGTCTGTCTCTGAGTGTTGGTCCTTGAGGTGGATTGGCGACCTGCCCAGGGTGTACCCTGCCTCTCGCCTGAAGTCCGCTGGGATTGACCCCTGCTTCCGACCGCGACCCTAAACTTTTGATTAAGCGGCAGAAAATGAGTGAGAGTGAAGTAGTTGTGGTGGCTCAACAGTTAAGGTGTTGAGTACAGTTCAGAAGGTTAGATGCTCTAATCCCAGAAATGGCATGGTTAGGAAAGACCCTTAACCTTCATCTTACCTGTATCCTGCATCAAATGAACTGTACTGATTTAGGTGTTATTTATATACAACATTAAGACAATACAGTACTTTAAATATATAAAAAAAAATCTACGGCAATGTTTTGCAGTGACATTACTCTTCGCTCAGACTACAGATTTTCCGTTTGGCTTGTTAGTGATTGCAATATGCCTCATTAAAGTGCCTTATAATAAGTACATCATTTTAACCTCGTAATCTAGCTTGACCTTGAAATACTGTGAAATAAGTTATTAATTAGTTCATAATTATACAAGTTTTACTACTCTGTGAAGTCTTGCCAATATTCTCGTCGTGTAACTTCTGAGCCTTGTTTATCTCCATGGGCTTTACACCCTTTGCCTTTCGGTGCTTTGCTTTGGTGCCTGAATACTCTTTGGATCACACTCTGGCTTTGATATTTCATGCCCTATCATGTTTTGAACTTTGTCTGCTGTACCATTTTGACAACTGAATGGTGTCTTAGATTTGTAAACAAAATTCCTCTGCACATGGATCCTAGTTGGTTACAGCAACATTCAAGAGCTAAAGCAATCCACACATCTACCTAATATTTACACTGAACTGATTTATAATGTTTGTGAAGCTATAGACCTTCGCATTGCATCATTACTCTAAAACGGCGACTGATACTTTAAGATTCGTGTGATTTCACTGTGAAACAGGGCCATTACACCAATGAGGTTGATTAATTACAATGTATAAATATGCACTGTGCAAAAAGAGAAGATAATAAAAGCAATAGCACATGCACTGTTAGGAGACACTTCGTTCCCTGATGAAATTGGAGCACAGATCATGCTGTGATACAAGTTTAGCCAAAATGTATAATTCTAACCCATGCAAGATCAGTACTTTACAGACAGCTCCACCTTTCTGGCTCTGGAAACTGAAACATAATCTGCAGTAGTACATCACAAAAATTTCACCACTGAACCCAAGTTTTTTTTTTTTTTTTTTCTTTTTTTTTTGGAAAGCCATGTGATGAAACTTCTAAAGAGACATGTTTGTTCGTGCACCAAAACTAGGCTGAGAATGCATCTTGGCTGGGCTGTGGCGGGCTTTTTTCGCTGTACGGCCCCCTTCGTACAGCCTGGTGTGAATAGCTCCTCTGTGTGACCGGCCAAAGATCTGCCAGCGGACCCTCTCTTTGTTGGCTGAATGGGCACAGCTAGGCCACGTCTTAAGGCACACTAATGTGCCATGGCCAGACCATAAAGGCTGCGTGGTAATTTGCCAGGGTTAACGGAATGCCTTTAATTTGGCTGGAGGGAAATGGAGACTTAGAGCAGCCTTACAGAGGAGGAGGAGTCCCATTCTAGGTCTCACTCTATTCATATTTTAAAAGGGTTTGTTTTCTTCCGGCTCATTGTTATCCCAAGCCCAATATCTGCAAACAGCAGGATGGGAAAAAGAAAACAACATAGCAGTATCTTGGCCCCATTGCACAGGGAACAAGACACCAGAAAAACAAACAGAAGGCGGCTTCTTCTCTGCAGCAATGCTGATGTCATTTGGGGAACATTTAGGTCACGGATTAGGTTTTGGGAGAAGCTCTAATACAAGATGATGAGGGGAAGGGTTCAGGGAGATCATACGCCAAGGAGGTTAGAGGCCTGGCCTGGCCTGTCTGTCGCAGCATACGCAGAAATTTCGAGTGAGTGCCGGAAGTCCAGGTACCCTATAATCTGTTATCTCGCGTCCCCGGATGATTCCTATGCCACGGAGTGTATTGCTACACTAAAACCTGCCTTCTGCTGGGAACCGACTTCAGCTCTAGATATTATATCACAGTGAAATTTCATATACAGGTATGCATGCTTGACATTTTAGGCAGAGAAAAACAGCAGAACTGTTGGAGTGTTACACATCATTGGTCAAGCTTTGATAAGCCAACAAACAACCAATTAAACATAGCAGCATGTTGGACTGACTCCCACAGCTCCCAAAAATAACTGCTTTTTGTGTGTGTGTGTGTGTGTGTGTGTGTGTGTGTGTGTGTGTGTGTGTGTGTGTGTGTGTGTGTGTGTGCGCGCGTGT
>JAQMCW010000034.1:9691144-9703682 GCA_030068335.1 Chrysichthys cranchii
TATTTGGATTTTTACAACATTATTGTTGAAATACACAGTCCTGAAAAAGGGACGTTTCTTTCTTTGCTGAGTATATAATAGCCTCAACTCTTCTTTGAATGTTTTACACTAGATTTTGGAGTGTGACTATGGGGAATATGTTTAAGCCT
This sequence comes from Chrysichthys cranchii, assembly GCA_030068335.1. Lineage (NCBI taxonomy): Eukaryota > Metazoa > Chordata > Actinopteri > Siluriformes > Claroteidae > Chrysichthys > Chrysichthys cranchii. Next base: position 9,691,294 of record JAQMCW010000034.1, read on the forward strand.
CTTAGTCTGATTGAAGGGGTGGCACAGTGGCTTAGTGGTTAGCGCTGTCACCTCAGAGCAAGAAGGTCCTGAGTTCGATCCCCCTGGTACGGCCTGGGTGCCTTACTGCATGGACTTTGCATGTTCTCCTCATATCTGCGTGGGTTTCCTCCGGGTATTCTGGTTTCCCCCCACGGTCCATGGACATGCACATTAGATGGATTGGCTGCTCTAAATTGCCCGTAAGTGTGAATGTGAGTGTGAATGGTTGTGTGTTTCTATGTGTTGGCCCTGTGGTGGACTGGTGACCTGCCCAGGGTGTGCCCTACCTCTCGGCCAAAATCAGCTGAGATTGACTCCAGCTTCCCCCCGCGACCCTGAGCATGACTAAGTGGCATGGAAATGGGTGGATGGATGGATGGATGGATGGAGTCTCACTGAAGAGAAATCTTAGCCATTCTAGTGCTTCCAAGATTGTGGCAACGGCTCACACAACGGTTTGATGGTCAGGTGTCCACATACTTTTGACTATAGCTTCCAGTTTCATTAATGAATTTCTCCCCACAAATCAACTAAAGGGAGCTTGTCACCGTTATTGCAGTCAGTCTGCTATATCGTCCTCATCATCACATACGAGTCCATGTGCTGGGTAAATCTGTTCCCCTTCCAGACAGTAAATCATTCCCTGAGCCCAAGTGCCTTATTGATTTGTTTTGGGTTTTTCTGGTTTTTTGGGGGTTTTTTTGCGATTAGGACGAGTAAACAGCTGGTCTATGGACAGATAGTGTAGTGTTACCCCATGTCAATTACAGTCTATAATGTGAGCATTTTACACACGCACTGTCTAATTACTGTAAATATGGGTTTTTGTGCTAAGTGTAGTTAAGTAGCTGACAGTGTTTGAATAGGCATTAAGTTGCACATTTTGATTATGATTCTTAATGTCATTTTTCAGATTGTGTACGCTGCTGTGGATTGCACCAAAGGCCAGAACCATGAGCTGTGTAAGCAGGAGGGTGTAGAAGGCTATCCAACCTTTAACTACTACAATTATGGCAAATTCAGTGAAAAATATCACGGCGAGAGAGGGGTGAGTCGCATCATTTCATATATTCAAATAGATGCAATCCTTACTCAAGCCTTATATATTTAATACAAATTGTAATCGCTAATGCATTCTGTTTTATTTACGCGTGATGCACACAGGAGGCCAGCTTCACCGGTTTTATGCGAAGCCTAAGAGGGCGGGACCAAGAGAAGGTGGGAAAGCGAAAGGAGGAACTCTAAGGATGTGGTTGTGGCTGTACACAGGGGAGGAGCCTGTCATTGCACTGTGACTGGACAGGGACTTTCTAGCACTGATGCCACCCATGTGAAAACCTCAGCTTAAAGAGAGGATATTTTTATACAGCCTTATATTTGTAATACCAATGTTCAGCCACAAGACCACTCGAGACTTGGCTTTGTTTTTTTTTTTTTGTTTTGTTTTGTTTTGTTTTGTTTTATTTTTTGTTTTGTTTTGTTTTGGGGTTTTTTTGTTTGTTTTTTCATTGACATTTTGTGACAAGGACAATTGCTCCCAAATACTGTGACAGTTAATCAAACTACATCTTAAATCTATGCAATACTGAACACTCTATAGCTCTTAGTGACCCATGGCTTCTGGGTGAAGCGGACACTTTACAGCTACTTTACATAAGTCACCCAAAGCTCTGCTTGACCCCGACAGTCAGTCTCCCTTATTATTGCCATCCCCACCTTTGGAAAGAAGACCCATAATGTATACAATCACGTCTGAGTATTTTTGTACAAAAAAAAAAAGTGACATCCCAGACTAGAGAGATGGTAGAAGAAAAGACTAATGTAGCTCAAATCTGTGGCCTTAAATGTCTGAATATGTTTTATTCAAGCGGTGCAGTGCACCCAGGACTATTTCAGAGGTTTAGTGGGGCCAAAATACAACAGAGCTTCTAAGAAATTGTGTGTTGAAGCTAGTAGCTTCTTTGTTCCTTGTATTGTTTTGTTTGATTGATCGTCAGCTGTGGGAAAATTAAAAAAAAAAAAAAAAAAAGGAAAGATGCCAAAATTATTATTTAGCAACGAAGGATAAACTGAACCCCAACTTAGCCGATGTATCTTTAGTTCCTGTGGCTTTTTCCATACTTTCACTTGGATAACAAGTGGCCAAGAGTTCTATTAAAAACAAACACTGCAGTGCAGACCCAAAGTGAATCCGTGCGCTGTGTGGTAAACTGCCGTTCAGATTTTATAATTGGTGCAGGAACCATTGAAAAGCTGAAAATGAGGAATTACAAATATTTTCTCTTTAGTCTGGTCAAGGCAGTAGTCTGATCAATTGAGTCAAGTTTCATAAAAATTTGGACTGATTTAAATGTAAAGGCATTTAATATTATCAATACTCCTGGTGGAAATGTGTCCTCGCTTACTCTCTAGTTGGTCATTTATCTTGACAAAAAGAGCAAGTTTGTTTAAAGGACAGCCTTTACTTCCAGATTATGCAACACTTATGGAATATTCATTCTCTACCTTCTTAATAAGAAATCAGTTTGCAGTGCCGCTCATTTCGAATTTTCCCTTATACAAAACAAAGAAACTGATCTCTCTATTAATGACAAAAAAGCGGTCCTTTTTCAAATGTGCTTTAAGTGGTGCCTGAGTGCACTCTTTTCATCCAGCCAGTGTGGCAGGGGAGGTTTGTGAAACACTCGTATTCATACATCATACCAGGACCATTGCATTGTACAATTATACCCTCTGAGGCAACTTCGCTCCTGTGTCCGGGAACTCCCTGATCAAGGCAGTATACATATTTAATGAGCTTATCTGTAGCTGTTTGATTATTCAAGAGATTGATTCTTTTCATTCTGAATAAAGTTCTCAGGGATAGCAAAACACATTTTAGCTGGGTACTTGGCACTTGTGTTACTGAATTCTGCATTGTTTACATTTGTCTTCGGGAGATTTGTTTATGACGGGATTCGGTTTGAAGTGAGCTGGCAAATTATGGCAGAAAGTATTAATATCATTGAGCCAAGGAAAGGTCAGAAAATATCAGAAGGGTCACAAGTCACAAGTGCTGCGTTTATATCACTCAACCAATCGGTCTAATTGCAGCTGTAGCTGGAAGGTAAAGACAGCTTGCTTCAACTTGGTTCTAAATACTTATATATATTTTTTTTGGTTTGTTTTTTTCATTTTTTTGTTTTTTGTTACTTGTGCGTCAACAGGAGGGACCTATAAAAAAAATGTTTAAAAAACAATTTAAAAAGACCCCTACGGTATCGCTCATGCTATAGAATATTAGCCGGTGTATCAGTTTTCTCTCGTTTTGTGGTCCAGAGCTTTCTGTACCTAAGCATTTGTCTGTTGAAGGAAATCCTGCTTTGTCTGATCCCAAAGGTCTCATATGTCACATTGATGCCAAGAAGTAACTTTTCACCTGTCTTTGATTTATGCACCCAGCCATATGTACAGTTTTGGCCCAGTGAACACAAACACAATGCAAAATAAAAAGGCATACATTTCCAAACGTCTAAGTAGTCTTCTCTGTATACTCTAGATTGTCCACACTGCTAAAAGTAGTCATAATTTGATCACAACTGAAAAGTAAACGTAAGTACAGGAAGTGCCGTGTGTAATCATTACAGTCCGTATTGAAGAAACTGAATCTTTTGTCGTTTCCTAGTTGCTGCCTTGTTACTAATGTGAACAGGCAAAAGTAAATTATTGGTACAACCTGTGGAAAAGACCAAGAACAATCTCTTTAAAGATGTGTGTCATTTCTGAGGTCATATCAGTCTCATAAGATCCAGCACATTTCACAGTGGCTATCAGGTGTTCTTCCATGTATGCAAATTTGCACGTTTGTTTTTGATCTGTATGAATACAAATGATGATGGAATGGGAAAGGCCTCCTTTTTGTGCAACCCCTGTTATGAAAATTGTCATTGAGGAGGTTCAGGGTTGTCTTGTTTTTTAAAAGAAAATACTAAGAAGTTGTTATGAAAATAAAGTGCTTTCTTCTGCTGTTTCAGTGCAAATTGGAATAATTATGGAAAGGTTTATGCAGTCATTTTCATGATAGGTGTCCCATTAATTCTGGATATGACTACATAAGGTCTAACAGACATACTGAATATATAAAACATACAGTTAGCTGAGATGTACACTCTGTGAGAGCGATGTTTACTGTTGTTCTGAAACCTGCTCATTTTTTATACTGCTTTAGAAATACATCCTCTCACACCCCTAAAGAGTCCTGTGCAGCAAGTCGGCACAATTCTGTGTTCTTATGCTATATATTTTTTGTGTTTATTATATTGTGCATTATTTTGTATATTTATGCTTATCAAGTGCCAGCAGATTATAATTGGCTAAAAAAGTTGCAGCAGCTTACTGTATATCATGTGTTTCGGATCATAATTTAAAATATGACCTTTTTTCTACTTGGACTTAAAGGAAAAGATCCAGATGCGCATATCCAAAGAAAACGCTAGCTTTATCCATTTAGTATCAAAGTTGTAAAGATAATTTTCAGTTCATAAGTATTGCTTATTGGCAAAGATCGGCGAACTCCATTCTCATCAAGTTGGACAAGAACTTCTGAAAGAAGCGAAAGTAGTTAAGTAGTTTACCTGATCTGGGACTAAAGCATGAGTCACTTCAGGCTGAATATGCCATTTTCCATGGAGACATTCAAGCTGGTAAAAGGTATGTAATGTCTGCATGCTGAGAAAGTCTGATTAATGCCTCTGTGAGTGAGCCTTGGTACCTACTCCATCAAAATTACAAGGAGGCGGCTGTAGGAGCTGACTGTTCCCTCTCAGCTGGGGGCACTCCTGTGTGCGGAAACTGCGGGGGCAAAAGGACGCAAGGAGCCAGAAAGACTGAGAATCAGAAAGAAAAAATAAACTAAAGGTATGTACAAGGGAAGGGTCAGAGAGTGACACTAATTGGATAGTACAATCATTGGACCGTGTCACTGAGTTCTGCTGCTGGAAAAAGGGGTCATTGTTGAGGATGTGAGGAGCTGTCATCATCCAGCAGACTGAATGAGTGTGTGATCAGACAGGGCTGCCTGTAATCAGAGCAGATACAAGGTCTGTAATTACAAGTCTGCCTGAGTAGTTTAGATATTTGCACATGAGACAATTTGAGAAATGTTGGTGCATGCACAATATGGCCAAAAGTATGTGGACACGAGACCTCACCCATATGTACTTGTTGAACATTGCATTCCAGATATAGTCCCCTTTCACTGTTATAACAACAGCCATCGTTCTGGGGAGGTTTTCCACTAGATTTTGGAGAACGCCTGTGGGGAAGTGCACATTCAGCAGCCACGAGCCCATTAGTGAGGTCATCATACTGATGTTGAAGCAAAAAGGTGTAAATCACACCAGAAGTGTTCAGTAGAGTTGAGGTGAGACCTCAGTGCATGATACTGTAGTACTTCCATGCCAACCTTGGGACAATGTGTCTTTATGAACCTTTGTGCACAGGAGCATTGTTATGAACAGGTCTGGACCCATGAAGTCTTTATAGGGCACGAATTGAAATGCTTGGAAATTGAAGATTTCAAGCCTAGAGTGTCATTGGAGTTTATTAAAAGACTTTATATTACTGGATATTTTTTTTTTTTTTTTTTTTCATTTTTATGATATTTATATCAAAGTCAGTAGAGTTACCATATATGGCCTAGAATCTATTGTCTAGTACATAACATGGGAGTAACTCCTACCAAACTGCTACAGTCTGTTTGCAATTGCAAAGTTGGAAGTAGAGCTATGTTTAAACAAACTGTAAAACTTTGCTAATATTGCTGTTATTTTTCCCCTGTGCTTTGTCACATCATTTTGACTGATGATGGCCTCTTTTTCAGAATGCAGGTATTTCTTGGTCTGTCTTACAAAATTAATTGTTCAGAAGAATATTCAATAAACAAAGTCAGTGAGACAAGTTGCTTGGTACAAGAGAAAAAAAACTATCTTGATTATTGGTTCAGGAGAAATAAAAAATTGTCCTCACTTGCTCTAAAAGCAACATTCAGAAGGCTATGTTTCATCTACCAAAAGATCTATACAAACTCAATTTCTTCTCTGTTCCATAGAGCTGCCCGACAAATCCTCTTTAGCGGCATGAAATTGGGAAATCATTGTTTCATATAAATTTAATTTGGCATGCTTTGTAGAAATACTAAGAATAAAAAAACATGTATAACGTGATGTTCAGAACTTTGTGACCCATCGGAATTCCTCCATGCTGTGGTGTACTGTATATAAGTAATAAAATGTAGTGAGGTGCTGTAATGCCATTGATTTTCCCATAACAGCACATCCTGAAGTGTTTTATTCCATTCATGCCAGAGAAACTAGCCAACAATTACACCGATCAGCCATAACATAAAATCACTGACAGGTGAAGTGAATAGCATTGATTATCTCGTTACAGTGGCACATGTCAGGGGATGGGATATATTAGGCAACAAGTGAATTATCAGTTCTCGAAGTTGATTTGTTCAAAGCAGAAAAACTAAGGAAGCATGAGAATCTGAGCTACTTTGACAATGGCCAAGTGGTTAGTATCTACCAAAAGTGGTCCAAGGAAGGACAAACGGTGAACTGACGACAGGGTCATGGGCAACCAAGGCTCATTGATAGGCAAAGGCTAGCCTGTCTAGTCCGATCCCACAGAAGAGCTACTATAGCACAAACTGCTGAAAAAGTTCATGCTGGCTATGATATGTGTCAGTCACATTCCATCAGAGCTTGCTGTGTATGGGGCTTTGTAGCAGCAGACCGGTCAAAGTGCCCATGCTAACCCCTGTCCATCACCAAAATCACCTACAATGGGCACCTTAGTATTAGAACTGGACCATGGAGCAAAGGAAGAAGGTAGCACGGTCTGATGAATCAGTTTCTTTTACATCTAGTGGATGGCTGGGTGCGTATGCGACACTTCCCTAGGGGAAAGATGGCACCAGGATGGCTTATGGGAAGGAGGCAAGTCGGTGAAGGCATTGCGATGCCCTGGGTAATGTTCTGCCAGAAAACCTTGGGTCCTGGCATTCATGTGGGTGTTACTTTGTCATATAGCACCTGCCTAAAAGTGATTATAGACAAAGTACACTCCCTTTCCAGGCAGTGGTATTCCCTTATGGCAGTGGCCTTTTTCAGCAGGATAATGCAACGTGCCACAGTGTAAAAACTGTTCAGGAATGGTTTGAGGAATATAAGAGTTCAAGATGTTGAACTGGCCTCCAAACTCCCCAGATCTCAATCTGACTGAGTATCTGTGGGATGTGCTAGACAAACAAATCCAATCCCTGAAGGCCCTACCTGTTGCTACCGTCTTGGTGCCAAACATCACAGCACACCTTCAGGTCTTGTGGAGTCCATGCCTTGACAGGTCAGAGCAGCACAAGGGGGACCTACACAAAAGGTGTGGAGCTTAACATGATATCCCTGTGTGATGGGTTTCCTTCAGGATGTTTGGGTTCCCTCCACCTTCCAACTTGCCGGTAGGTGGCTGAATTGGCCCTATGTGTGAATGAAATATCAATGAGGATGTATGTTCCCAGGGTAGGTTTTGAGTCCACTTTGACCCTGACCAAGATAAACAAAAAACTAATATACCATGGATTTGTTCACTCGGCGGCACGATGGGATGCAGCGGCTACTCCGGATCATGACCATGGTGCATTTTTCTTTCTTTTGTAGTTATTTTGTATTGTAGTTCATGTGTTGTGCTTCAAAATGTGTGTAAGAATTGAAAAAATGCTTAAATACTTGACTTGTTTGTTGTTTTTTTTCCTTACATTATTAGCATGCGCTGTATGCTTTCAAAGTGAGTTGAATGAGTGATAATACACTTTCTTTTTATGACTTACTAATGTCTTGGTTGACATATTTTCATTACATTTTATTTACAACACAGACACAGACATTATGTCCATTTGTAGGGCTGAATATTTTTTAACACATCTGTGTCACCTGTATCGCCATTTTATATCACACACACTCACTCATTCGCTCATCTTCTACGTTCTAATCCTGTTCGGGGGGGAGCTGGAGCCAATCCTATTTGAATTCGGGTGAGAGGCAGGGTTACACCCCAATCCACCACAGGGCCAACAGAGACAAACAACCACTCACACTCACGGCCAATTTATAGTAGCCAATCAGCCTAATCCCCTCTGTGCATGTCTTTGGACTGTGGGAGAAAACCGGAGTACCCAGAGGAAACCCACACGGACACAGGGAGAACATGCAAAGTCTAACTCCACACAGAAAGCCGCCCAGGTCGACCTCGGGAATCGAACCCAGGACCTTCTTGCTCTGAGGTGACAATGCTAACCACCATGCTGCCACCACCACGCTGCCCCACATCACACCACACCACACCACACCACATCACACCACGCCGCCACACCACACCTCACCAACACATCACACCACGCCACCACGCCATCACACCACAGTACCACGCCGCCACACCACACCACATCATACCACGCTGCCACACCACACCACATCACACCACCACACCACCATGCTGCCCCACACCACACTACACCACCACGCCGCCACACCACATCACACCGCCACACCACCATGCTGCCCCACACCACACCGCCACGCCGCCCTACATCGCACCAAATCACACACCACAACACCACACCGCATCAAATCACACACCACAAGACCACCATGCCGCCCCACACCACACCACACCACTTCACATCACACACCACCGCGCCGCCCCATTTTATATCAATTAATCATATTTTAAAAGTTCAGATACAGAATATTTTGGTATGAAACAGTATTCAGGACTATATGACGCTGGATATCCCAGAACAGTTCAGAATAAAAAAAGGGAGGGGGAATCACTCTAACTAACACAAATGTAATCACAATCTGTTCTAAAGACAGCCTCAGTAAAAGCCTTTCCCATGGCTCGTTTCTCTCTTTCACCTGTACTTCCTGTTCATGTCCGCCAGAGGCGCTCCTACCCACAATGCATTTCGCAGAGCCACGTAACCAGCGTGCTGCTCCTCCCCCTGACGTCTCTGCACGGCACAGGAAGCAGGAACAGCTGAAACATGCGCATTTCTGCAGTCAAAACAGTCCAAATCTGACTTCCACCCAAGCGAGGAATGCCTGCGCCAAGGTTAGCTGTGTTTCCTGTTTCAGCTTTTGTGTGCAAAGCTGGGAAGAGCTCTGCTCCTACCAAACAGCTCCACAGTGCACGCCTGCCTGAAGCTAGCCTCATATTACAGTGTTGTTAGCATGCAAACTAACTTTGCCGGTTCCTAAGAGCACTTATTGACATTGAATAAGTACCAGTGGGGATGTTTTTCTCAAATGTTACACTAGAAAGCGTCGTTAAGCTGTTCATATATAGCCCCCCATGGACCTGAGAGCACTATATGTACCCGCGGACAGGTATGGAGCACTGGAGGATGACTTAGCTAGCGTACACACACAGCGGCAGGGTTTAGGGTTGTTATTAAACAAACCTGGAGTCCTGAGCCGCCTCGCAGGTGTAGCGCCGCCCTGCTGGAGTGTTAGCGACATGATAAGCTAGCTGCACTTAGCCAGATTTGTTCTGGGGGTCTTGCAGGCTTGTTGTGTGAGTGACCCCATCATGGAGCCAGGTCTTTTCTCGTGTGTTGTCTGTAACGCCGGTACGTGGTTTGGTGTGAAAAACTAAGCCTGCCAAGGAGACGCCAGAGCAGCCCAGACTGAAGAAGTACCTTCACACTGATGTTAGGAGTAAACAAAGCTCTGAGCTGATGAGGAGGAGGAGGAGGAGGATGAGAGGCCTGAGGATACAACCAGCCTAAGCCAAGGTGCTGTCCAGGGTCCTGAGGCTTTAAAAGCTTAAAGACTGGATGAACAATACTGTACGGTCGGTATGGACATTCTGACAGCTGACATAGGGTACACGTCTGTATTCTGTCGTAATGCAAGGGGGAATCGAAAAGGAAAAGTACGATACATGTACCAGATTTAACCGAGGTAACTGGGAGAAACTGAACATAGTTTCCCACATGGGTGAAAAAACAACCAGATGGCACGTTTGTTGTCGTACAGGACTAGCTTCTGAATTCCCACAGAGAAGGGTTTTTGTTCTGCTCCTGAAGCCAGGTGAACACCGCTTCCTTTATGGCATCATCAGGGGTGAATCTGGGACCGCGCAGCACCTCCTTCAGTGGACCAAAGATGTGATGGTGGGTCAGCAGCACCGGATCCGGGCTGGAAGAAGGACGTGGAAGACGTTCAGACACGAACCGTTGGATGGTCTGTACTGTCGGGGATGCTGTATGAGGATGTGTATCGTCATGGGGAAGCGAAGCAATGCAATGTTTTGGACTGTATTCCTCTTCTTTTGCTGCGAATTGGAGGTTTGAGATAATTTCCCGGCAATGCACAGTAGTGTTCACTGTTTACCCATGAGCTAGGAAATGCACCGGAATAGACCCCTTCAGGCCCCAAAAGAATGTGAACGTGATTTTCTTGGCGGAGGGCTGACTTGGGAATTTCTTCTTCGCTGGAGATGAGGGATGTCTCCACTCCACACTTTGTCTTTTGCTGTCTGGGTCATCACATAATTGAAAAATTGCCTTTAGTTTTTTGTATCATTATTTACATATTCAAACCTTCCTTCTGGAGAAATGCATCTGGAGAGAGCTGGTATAAATGAGCTAGCAAGGCTAAGCACCACTATTTTTTCAAAGATTAAAAAAAAAACATCTTGTAAGATGTTGTCTTTGTAAGTATGTAAGGTTTTATTTTTGGCATCCACATCAGATTTTTTTTTCGCTATTAACAAATATCCTAGAAAAAAAGCTAATAATTTTTTTCTGGAACAAAGCACAACAGCATCAACACCCAGAAGAAAAACATACAAACTGGATGTGAAAACGTGAGCCTGGTGTTGATTTCTTTCTAGCCCAAACAGTATTCGTGCAGTCTGTCGGTGACGCTCATGTCAGGTGATTATCTATAGTGAAACAGCCCCTAAAGTTCATGTGTGTTGGGGCTTATATAAAATTTTTCATCCAGCTTTGCTGACACAACTGTTACAAGTCATCATCAGTCACCAAGAACGCACACATGAAGTACATGTCGTGGTGTAATGAACAAAATTATGATTGATTATTGACTCAGTCATCTCTGTTTACTCTATTGTTTAATCCCCGTTTGGAAATGAATTTGGAGAAGAAACTAAAAGTAAATATACTAAGCCCATGTTGCAGATTGCATAAAAGCATAGATGGCAGAATCACAAAGTGTAGTGTTTTTTATATGTTTTTTTTTTACCCAAAAGGTTAAAACAGCACAACAGCCTTGAAACAGTTAAAAAAATGTGTTACATGTGAACAGTATAATCACAAGGACTAGCTCTCTTAACCTGTGGTATGTTCTGTGTCTGAGCTGTTTGTTAAAATATTCAGTTCTCACCCTATGTACAATTTTGCTCCCAGGTTTTCAGTATAAGATGTCTATGGTCCTCTTTGCCTCAGTGGTGCGGGTGAGGGACGGCCTGCCCCTCTCTGCCTCTACTGACTATGAACAGGACAAAGGGCTTCAAGAGACCAAGAGGCACCTCAAGGGCCTGTCCAAAAAACTCGGCCAGTTTCCGGACCGCTGCTCTCTTAAGACTGGCCACTACAATGTCAAGTACGTGATTTATAAATTATGAATGTAGACCTCCTTTTATGTACTGGAAGACACTTTTTATTAGGTTGTGTTAATGATGTACAGTTTTGCACAGTAAGGAGCATGAATATAGAAAAATCACATGGGATTTGGCTTCAGACACCACCAAATTTTAAAGTAAATACACACTGACAAACCTAGGCTCCTGAGTGGCATAAGGAAAAAAAAAGTTGGTAGATAATCAGTTCAAATCCTGATGATGATGCAGAAATCCTTAGCTGGGGGTCTGCGGGAGGGATGTGTGGTGCTGCTGTCTTGTGTTGGGAAGGATGACATTACTCTTTCACCTGTCGGTCAGAGTGACAATAACCATTTCTGGGCACCTGGTACCTTATCTGTATGGAAGTTAGCAACAGTTAGTGCTGTTATGCAATGGGGGGATTAGCTATTGGATGGAAACTGATGAGCAAATTTACGAGAAAAAAATCAGTTCAATTCCACATACAGTGGACCCTCGGCTCGCGAACGCATTGGATGGCGAACAAATCGGCGTATGAAGTAAAATCCCTGATGTTTGTGCTTCGCAGCACAAACATTCAGTTCTGGTCAAGCACTCGTGGTGTGAACATGTTCAACGCATTTCTTTGTTGTGTTTCTCTGCATTTTTGTTCTATAAGCTTCATTATGGGTCCCAAGAAAGTGGAAATGGTAGTGAGAGTAAGA
>JAQMCW010000034.1:9713296-9726272 GCA_030068335.1 Chrysichthys cranchii
GGAGCCTAAATAAAGCCTGAAATGGATTTTACGTCTGACTGCAGCCTGGATTGTGTCACCTCACCTCACCGCTCTGACAAGGTAAAGTTAAAAAAAAAATTCCAAAAACCCAATGACACCTTTTTCATGAACCCAGACATAGCACTACTACCTTGAGTCATACTATGCCATGCGGTCCATTGTTTATTTTTATTATTATTAGCGCATACAATTTATCTTAGCTCGGCATTTACGGTTCAACTTCTGAGATTTAGATCAAGTTCTAGGTCATTTTTTTTGCGATCTGGTTGGTTCGACTTTTAAGAAATTCGAGTTCTAGTGAGTTCGAGTACTGCGGTACCACTATAGTTTTTTCTTTAAAAAATATATGTGCCAAATGTATTGCTGCCCTTATGGAATATTTTATATGAGGTCAAAGAACTTGTCATTCTTCAAAAACGTATATTTTACTATCTCCAAATCCTTCAAGAAATCCATAGTTGCCTTTAAGCGTGTCCTGTCTTCTTATGGTATAAATATGAGGGCACATGAAAGTAAAAGTCCCTTTGCCATCTGTTGCATTGTTAAAAAAAAATCTTTCAGCATAAAAGATGGTTGTTAACCTGCACAAATCAGGTAATCAGGTGTGTTCAAATACCTAAGCAGAATAAATTTAAGCACAATTAGGGCCATAACAGAAGGTTTCATGGTTGAATCATAAAAAATTTGCTGAATGTTGTACAGATGAGCACACAGTCTGTCCGTGATCAGAGGAACAGATGGTGAAGGAGTGAAAAAAGCCCAAATGTTAGTTTTAACATTGCACAGTTAGACAAATCAGTGCAACTTTCAGAAAGACAAGACATTTTAAAACCCTGACAGCCTGGAGATATACCAAATGGGGTTAACTTTAAAGGATGAGACAATATTAATTGTATGGGTGCCAATAAGCTTAAAATCAGTGTTTTTGTAGCAAAAAAAGTACCTAAACTAAAAATGAGCTATATATTAATTTTTGTTCTTTTTCATGAAGGATGCCAGTAATTCTGGAGGGCATGGTATCTGTTCGCTACAGCAGTATTGCGCTCTGTTTCGTTTGATAAAGAAGCACACCTATATATCGTCATGCCTCCACTGGTGAGATGAAGAGCACTGATCCTGTTCAGGAAATGCCGAACACAGTCTGTCAGGCAAATTCAAATCCATAGACAGAATCAATGCAAAACACTCATCTTGTGTACTTGTAACAATTTCTTTATTGATTTGGATGTATGATTGTCTGGATCTTGACAACCTCCTGGAAAAGATGACCAGTTTTGGGTTTAAAAAAACAAACAAAAAAACCCTGATACTTAGTGTTACTAGTCTTCAGAAGAGCCCTTGAGTCACTAGCCACAAAACAGCCTCAAAGTCTCAATTATCCACTGTCATATTTTATAGTGAACAATACATGACATGTTTTACCAAACACCCCACTGCTGCTCAGGTCAAAAATTACATTCTTCAGTCTCATCTGACCACAACACAGTTCCTAAACAGCTTTTTGAGTGAGAAAAAACACCTTCCAAACAGCTTTTTCTTATGCTGGTACTGTCTAGGAATTGCTTATGACTAGGGAAAACTGTAGATAGTGGAAATTTGGACAGCGATTGTATAATTTACGACGAGAGGCCGACATGCCTTGTATCATTTCATCTCTTTAACTGTTTCGTAGTCAATAAATTCATAAATTGTGCATGTAGTTTCGGCTTGTATTTAGTTAGGCATTTGTGGAATGTACAATATTGTGATTAGCGGGTACATTGCTGATTTAGACTGCTTGAACATGATGTAATACACAGATCGCACAATACAGACATGGGATATGAGAGTTTGACGATATGCAACCACTGTTGATTTAAATAAAGTGATCTCAGCTTATGCTTACATGCCTAGAAACTAGCATTTTTATTATTCTATATGTTTAGAGGCATAGCAGCTCTACTTTGTTTGCTTTACGTGTGTATCGAATTGATTTGGTTTAGAACAGGAAGTATGCAAATAGCCATTAATATTACCATATATCTGTAATCTTACTGTGTTTCAGCATAACGTGCTACAATTTGGTCAAATATGCAAGATGAAGCAACATGCTCCTTCACAAATTGCTCTAGATTATTAGACATTTGATTTTTCATTCACTCCCTCACTCTCTCACACACACAAGCACAGACATTTGGACAGTGGTACCGCAGTACTCGAACTTAATCCGTTCCGAGCGCGTGTTCGAGTCCTGATCGGAATTTCCCATAGGAAAAAAAGGAAAACCAATTAATTCGTTCCCCGCCCCAAAAAATTCCACCGAATTTTTTTTTTTTTTTTTTTTATCATTTAAACACAAAATGAACAGGATAAAACAAGAGGAGCATATACTAAACACATCTACGCACATATAGCAAAACAGTAATTTATAAAGTAAGAAAATAAATGTATCCAATGTATGTCATGTAAACCGCCCGTGCAGAGCAAGTGCGCGTGCGCACCCGCTCTAGATGACTCTCAGCAGTGCCGATGCATGCGCGAGGATTCAGGTGTGAGCTTATTTGGTTTATTAATGGGCTATATGCACAGAGGGGTGCTGACGTAGTTCCGGTAAAATTTCAGCCAACTCAGTCACTTCTGGTCCTCTTTTGTTTGCTGTGTTTAGCTTGTAGTTTCAGTGTTCCCACCACCATGTCTCTAAGAAAACGTTTAAATTTCAGTGAACCGATAGCACTACAGCTGAACACTGTTGTGTGCCTTCGTTTCAGGCATCCAGTAAGTGCAACAAAGTATTTATCTTTCACACATTTCCCTCCAATAAGGAAACTAGGTGGAAATGGATTGTTGCTATCCGGAGGGAGAGTCTCACAGTCAGTCTCCATACCCGCGTTTGTAGCCGGCATTTTAAACAAGAACATGTCCTAGAGCCAGAATCCGACAGAGGACGACGACGGCTAAAGAAGGGAGCGGTTCAACTTTATTTGAATGGAATAATTATTCAGCTCCACCACCACGACTTGGGGTTTCGCTTGGAGGATAACACACACAGTGAGGAGGAAGCTCATCCAGTCTCCCCAGACTGCCGTTGTTGACCTAGCTCTGGAGGAAAATGCTGCTCTCAGAGAGGAGATTCTGCGGCAGAGGAAACAGGTGGAGGAGCTCACTTTGAAGCAGCGCTTTGGCATCCACTGTTTTGCAGCCTCAGACAAAAACGTACGTTTTTTTCACAAAGTAAGATATAGCTTCACTGATCATGATATTACTTAATGAATAAAAACTGTAAGGCATTGTTAGAAGAGAATATGCTAACATATTGTATTATGTAGATTTGCATCCTATGAGGACCTCATGCGCTTCTGGGCAATAATAGACATTAATAAGCATTTTTCTTCTTTTTACTCGTGGATGTATGACACAGTGACTGGAGAATACGACTAACGTCGTTGAAGGTCATTTGTCAGATTCAGCAAATCTTGGAGAGACTGAGTAAAAAACGCCACGTCGGTGAATAGACAAAGCTGATATAGTCGTGAAATAGCCTGCGCCGGAAGTGAAGCAGCTGGCTTGGTCAGGATGCGGAAGTGAGCATGCATACAGCCTATTAAAGTTTGTTCCTTGCCTGCCATCTCATTTCCTTCTGCCTGGAACCTAAATAAAGCCTGAAATGGATTTTGACTGCAGCCTGGATTGTGTCACCTCACCGCTCTGACAGGGTAAAAAGTAAAAAAAATAAAAAAAACATGACACCTTTTTCATAAACCCAGACACAACACTACTACCTTGAGTCATACTATGCCATGTGGTCCATTTTTATTATTACTCTGTATTCGTAACTTATTGGTGTGCAATGGCTACCAAAATGATATAAAGTACAGTGTATTACCTGATATTATTAATAAAAAAAGCACTATCACCAACAAGCAGTGCTATCACAGTGAATGTGAGACTGAAGTGTTGCCCTTTATTCCACTGAGAGACAGCTGAGTGCCACGTGACTCATTTCCCCACGTGTACATGTTATCTTAGGTCGGCGTTCACAGTTTAATTTCTGAGATTCAGATTGAGTTCTAGGTAATTTTTTTTGCGATCTGGTTTGTTTGACTTTTAAGAAATTCGAGTTCTAGTGAGTTCGAGTAATGAGGTACCACTATATTTGTATTTGTCTTTGTGGGGACCTCCCATTCATTTCTATAGGCCTAACCATAACTATGTCACTAACCTTGACCATAAATCACCAAACGAAATACAAGTCTTCTGCCTATTTCAGTTTTTTGGATTGTTTTCACAGATTTTTGCAAAATTATAAAAATAACAGGCTTGTATCACAGTGTGGGGGCGTCGTGTCCCCACAATGTATTAAAACATGGTCCATCCATCCCCTACCCCCACACCTGTAGTAAGATGCTCCTGCATTGTTTTCTCTTGGCTATGATGCCACAAGCTTGGCACACACAGATTTAGGATCGTAGCTCTTCTTGCTTAGCTCTGCGGAACCTCTGAAGATACAGAGATGTTTCTGAACCCGACAGATGAAGGTTCCCTTCAGACATATTCAAGTCCAGGCTTTACCTGAGCCAATTAACTGCAACCACTGACTCGTCCTGAAACCCGTCCACGATCGACCTGTGTATTTTGTGTCATTGTTGAGTAGGAAGGTGAACATTGGAGCGCTCAAACAGGTTGTCATGTCACCTTTATCGCTTCATCCTTTCCATGATCCTGACAATCCTCTTACTCCCTGCTGCTGAAAGCATCCCAGAGCATGATGACAAAGCATGAGGCCATCATCAACCCGACCCCCTTCACCTTTTTTTATGGAGGTTTCCAATATTAATTCCGTACCAAATCCAAAGTAAATACTTTATGAAATAGTGCAGTTTTCAATACTTGTTGTTTTATAATTGCGATGCTTTTCTGTCGCACTCTTTAATCACGCGAAGGAGAGGTTATTATGGTGACGGTTCGTTCGGCATTTTTAGAAAGGGCCATTTCCTCCAGAGCAGCGTGACTAATGAGCTTAATGTACCAGGTTTGCTCTCGTCATGCTGACTGCACCGACACAGGTGAAACACTGCCTGGCACAGCTTGCAGTTGTGCAAATTATAGCCCATTTATACACAAATGCAGGGAAAACATCAATGTGCCCATAATTGCAAGCACTCCCACGTAATCCTTTTTTTTGCCGATACGTGACTGCTGACAGGTGAACTAATTTCACACTGCTAATTTCAAACTTTGTGGCCTTTTTTTTTAGGGAGTCCAGAGGGGCTTACAGTACACATGGTACACACGCAGAAAATACAATACAAATCTATAACCTTTATGGGTTGCTTTGCTTAGTCCTTTGAAAAACTCAAAGGTTCTCTGTAGTGTCCTACAACAGAGGGTGTCTGACAATGCAACTAACACTGATCTACTTAGGGAAGTCTTGAATAACCTAAGTGTTTGAAGGTTGGATTTTCCAGTTTTAAATATCCATTCATTATCTATATCACTTATCAGTTAAGGGTCGCAGGGAAGATGGAGCCAATCCCAGCTAACTTGGGGTGAGAGGTGGGGTACACCCTGGGCAGGTAATCAGTCCATCACAGGGCTAACACAGAGAAAACTATTCACACCTAAGGGCAATTCACTGTAGCCAGTTGACCTAATCTTCAAGTCTCTGGGCTGTTGGAGGAAACCAGTGCACCTGGAAGAAACCCACATGTAGCATGCAGACTCTGACCTGAGAGGCCTTAGTTGGCTGGAAGGTTTGAACCCAGAACCTTCTTGCTGTGAGGCAACAGTACAGTGTTAACCACTGCACTACTGTGCCTCCCCAGTTTAAAATTGTTTTTGGTAATTGTTTTTTAAATCATTTATTAGCCATAAAATAATGGCATATTTTTAATGAATGTTTTGAAAGAATGAATTTTCATTTACTATTGCTGGATATAAATGTACATTTGAAATTCTTTGAAAAAAAATATATCATCAAAGTTGCTGTGTTCCCTCGTAAAAAGAATAATATTTTAGAAAATACAAGTAGAACTCGACACGACGGGGATGCCTCCACCGCCACCAAGTCTAGTGCTTCTTGTTACTAATTTATTTGCATCAAATAGAAATATTCTGAAATCTATTTCAAACAGGGAGGACGCTAATGAAGAAAAACTATTTCAGAGACTTGACCTTGCTGTGACTTTGACCCTGTTTGTCTGAAGTCCAAAACCTGCTAGTAGCAATGCTACCTTTGTAGTATTAATCCTACATACGATCTAGCACTCGTTGATCAGGTATCACACTAGCGAGAACCTTGGACGGACACACAGTTGGACATGGATGGACCGATGGCAGAAATCACAGCCAGCCAGAACACAGGCCTTACGTTTCTGAATATATGGACATGTAATTAACATCTCTGTATGACAATCTGGAAGAAGCCACTGCCAAAAAACCCCCAAAAAAACCAATAACGTCAGACATTGACATGACCTTCATTCTGTTGGTTATGAGGATAATTGCTTATTAAACCCACAGACATTTAATCACTCGTTCTTGAGATACAGCGCTAACGAGAATCTCAGCCGGCCGGCCGGATGGACAGGCATAAAAATGTGCCTTGGTTCCATTCATTCTTTAATTAAAGAAGCTTACCCAACATCAGTGACTCTGCATGTAAGACACTATAAACAAGAGTTTCATGACTCCTTAATAATTCTTAGCATTCTCCTTAAAAATAATTCTTTGAATAGTGGGACGTTAGAACAATGTAAAAATCTTCCAATGACGTAAGAGCCATGGTTGCTTGCTTGGACAAAAAGCAAAAAACAGTTTTTAAAACGCACACTTTTCGCTTTAGTGGAAAGCCTAGGTATACAGTATTTAACTCCTGCTTCTTTTTGTGCTCAGCACAAAGCTGTTTTTATTCCCCAGTGCAGCAAGACTCTTAAAGGTTTTACAATGGCACAGATTCAATCAGACCTGAGTCTGGTGAATGGAGCAATCATTTTCAAATCAGGTTTCTCTACCCTCTACGTATTGGTATGTGCAAATGCATTGGCGGTAATGTTATATTTAATCCATTATGCTATTAAATACCTTTGTCTGACAAAATGATGTCGCTGATGGTCACAGTGAAGCCAAGGTTGGCACAAAAATGATCACTTTTTCCATTCCTAAAACATTTTTGATATATTAGGCTTATCGTATCCATTATATCCACCATATCCAGTGTATTGTTCAATGAATTGAAGTGAACTGAATAAACTGCCTGAATGAAAGCTAACAAATGGGACTGCTGCCACCTTTTGGATATTGTATGCAACATCCACATTTGCGAGCTAAAAGTCAAGTTGACCACTCATAGTCTTGTGCAGGCAATCAATCAATCAATCAATCAATCAATCAATAAATAAATAAAGAGCATAAGCATTGATGGCCTAATTTATTTCCAGAATATATAAACATTGACGTGATTTATTTGAATGTAAAAAAAGGGGTATAGTGTTTGTTTTGACATCACAGAGAAGGAAAAACAAACCATAAATTAGCTCTGAATTCTGCAGTTCAGCCATATCTGTTATTAAAATGAGCAAGTCCTCAAAGTACAGACAAACTGCCTCAGAACCTCGACTTCTAAGAGAAAGAGATGTGGCTATACATCGTACAATTCCTCATAATCGTCGTGCCTGTTTAACCCTCCTATTATGCTGCAGGTCAAATTGACCTGTATAAGTTTTAGGGGGAAAAAAGGAAGCATGGAAACATGGAAGCATTAGAAATAGAAAACCTTTAAAAAAAAATAATAATAAAAAATAAAAAAAACTAAAATAAAAATGATAATAGTAATGATTTTCCATCAGCTTTCCTTATTAATTTTAGTCTCCGGCCAGCTCACCCCATCACCCTATTCAACATGAACAAATTTACAGTACAGTAATGGAAAATGCAAATATTTCAGCAACCATAGGAATCGCCATGCAAGAACAGATTATTCACACGTGACAATAAGAGAGCAATGAGAGGAAGAGAGGAAAAAGGATAGCGAGGCACACTCTCCCTCTGACGTAAACCCAGTCACTCAGTCTGTCAGTCTCTCCCACAAATACATGCACACAAACATAGCAACCAACAGTGCCACGTTGCCAAATGCTCACAGAGTAGCTTACATTTGTTCAAAGTTGTTCACACTGTTTCAAATAATAAAATAGTTTGGTTTTTTTTTTTTAAGTTATTAATGCTTAGAGAAATCTACTCATTGGGGAGCCCAATAAAAATGTCATAGTATAGGAAAAAAATTAAAAAATTTTAAAAAAAAGAAAAGAAAAAATTAAAATTGACTCTTGAAATTAAGTTCACTGTTGCGCAATTTTTAAAAATACTTTTCGATCAATATATGTCATTCGGGACAATCCGACCTGGACACTGAACATAACAGGAGGGTAAACTGTGCTGAAACTGCACTGACCAGGATCCAAAGGCCTCCAACTGCACATTTAAAATACAAAAACAAAAAAAAGAAGAAAAAAAAACCAACAAAGAAAATACCAAAACATACAATGTTGACATCACTGTAGCGTCTCTCTCTTTTTTTTTTTTTTTTTTTTTTTGGGTGTTCACAAAGTAACAGTAAATATATGGCACTGCATTTTTTCCCCCCAAAGAGAAATGAATTTTTGATACCCCACACAGTAGTAAAGTTGTGACTGAAGGTCAAAAGGAAAAAAAATAAATCTCTTCCCATACAGTATACGGTTCTTCCAGGTGAAAACCTGAGAGTGCACATGCTGTCACAGACAATCCTTAAAGACTGATACCAACTTTCCCTTCACTAACTTTCCCTATTAAAAATGAGAAATCGGACGGATATGACGCCTGCCTGCCTGTACTTGGCAAAAATCACACTTGAGGACCCTTTCAGCTGAAGTGAATAAAGTTATGCCTAAAGGACTCCTGACGAGCATGGCACTGATGTTCAGTGGTCACTCAGTGTTCTGTACATATGAAGGCCTCACTGGAGAAATTGAACATTCATTGGGTCGTACCATCTGATCGCGCTGGGAAGGGGAAGCAGTGTATGACACACTAAGAAAGGAAGAGGTGCAGAGCAAAAATGGCCAGAGGGGTGTGGGGCATCTAGTACATCCCCTCTTTAACACATAAACGCTTGCTGTAGGGTGCAAGATCCGATCTGTACTGGTTTAACGGCGTTTCTTTTGCTTAAACAACGTTGGCTGTGGGAAAACTCCTGCAATTTTTCTACTGTGAAACACACTGTAGGATAAAAGACACTATTTCTCTCTCTCTCTTTTTTTTTGTTGTTGTTGTTTTTGTTTTTTTTTAGAATTTTTTGTGAACCTGAAATAGCTTCAATGCAAAAGGAGAGCAAAGGTGAAAGAAAATGAACTTTCCCATTAAAATATACATGATTGTTGCAAGTTTCTTTAGATATATACATCTGAATACACACCTCTGTTTATAGACATCGCTCTAATATATTAATGTACAAAATATAGAATCTAAAATAGCTTTGATAAGGTTTGGTTTGTCGTTGTGGTTTTTTTCTTTTTCCGAGACAAAATACAAAATCTCAAAGATACAAAATAAACGCAGGGTTGACCGAAATTTCTATCCTCCAGAGCCTCTTCCGTTTAGTAAGCGGGTGTGCATTTTCTTCGGTGAAAAACACTTTTCTGTGTGTGTATGTGCATGTGTACGTGTGTGAGAGACAAAACAGAGCAGGCTCGTTCTGAAGTAGCTGGACACAGAACACGATCAGTTCTCCTTACTGGTATTCACCTCTGTCCTCCGGTGCTGGACATGAGAAGGATGGACGGACGGACCATCTAATATGCTGTTGCTGCGGCCAGCATGTCTAGCGCAACAGTGTTTGAGGATTAAGGAGACTGTGAGAACATAGATTGCTTCCCAAATTTTCACAGATGCATCATATACACATAAAAACATCTGCCTACTCTCCAGATTCAGTGACGTCAGACAGTTTTGTCGTTTCTGAGGACGGCCTCTGGTCAGGGTCCGAGCATTCACCCTCTCCCACAAGGAGAACTGTCTGAACAGGTGAACCGCCTTGCATTTCTAAGATTCCTTTCCTTTTCTTTGGTCTCTTCTAACGATGATGTGGACAGATTTCCCAAGTCCTTTCTTTCTCCACATCTTGAGGATTTCCTCTATTTCGGCTTTAAAATGTGGAAAGTTGCAATTCCTCCCTCCCTATAGCCAGAGTAAAGAGAACCTCCAAGCTCAGCACCTGGCTTTCTATTAACACGACGAGCCCTTCATGTCTTTAGTGTCATGACTGTAGGATACGGGTTTCTGTTAACTGCTGCTCGGTCCACCATTCAGGAAGTATGTCATCATTTCTCCCTTGCCTTTGACTTTGACAACCCCTCTGCATTCCAGTGAGTAGTTATAGGAATGGAGGACCTGGTAGAGGTCACTGGTAACCTGTTAATAATAAAAAAAACATGATAAGAAGGAAAAGGAAATAGTTTTTAAGTTGGAGTAGGTCAGATAGGCCAAAGGAGAGATCTTGTTGGGATATGCAAGCAGAAATGTAAGCATCTGACCTGTATTCGTTCAGGAACTCCCGTGCTATCCATGCGACTGGCTACGTTCACTGTGTTGCCCCAGATGTCATACTGGGGTTTTCGGGCACCTATTACTCCTGCCACTACTGGACCCATGTTAAGACCTACAGCAGCACACATGAAATCAAAGAATCAAATCAACAAACCATTCAACTTCAGGAAATACTTTATCCCGGTCTGGGGCAGGGTGGATCCAGAGCCTATCCCGGTGGGAATACAGCCCGGATAGCATGCCAGTCCATCACAGGGCATCTCTCGCACACACACTTGCGCGCGCACACACACGCACGCACGCACACACCTAGTTTGACGTTTGTGGACATGGCAGAACTACACATGGACAGAAACCCGCCGCGCATAGGTTTGAACCATAATCATGACCAAAAATTAACGTATTTAGGCACTCAAGATGCTAAAACACACCACGACACACCAACCAATCTTACCAATCTTCATTTTGAAATTATTGAAGGAATGCTCGTTGATGTACTTCATCTGGTCCATGAGACGCATGGCATAGTCGGCCAGAGCGCGGATGTGCGAGCGACCGACCTTATCGTAGGTGGAATCGTTCAGGCCAGACGCGGCCATGTACGTGCTTCCGATTGTCTTGATTTTCTCCAGCTGACGAAACTGATCCTCACTGATGATCTGAGAAAGGCAGCAGCAGTGTGTCAGCAGGGAAAGAAATACGAGCAAGGGAAAAATGGGACACTCTAGTCATAAATCTAGATGCTTTACCTCATCGAAGTCAGCAATGATCTCATTGAGAAGCCTCAGACACTCTACGCCTTCGTTGTTGGCCTCCAGCTCAACGTAGAACTCTGAGAAGTTGCTGATAGAGGCGAACATGACAGCCACGCACTCGCATGACTGGTAGTAGAGCTCGTCGTTTCTCCGCTCCCGAGCCAGGAAATGAGCAGCCACATCTTTAGGGAGGATGTTGTGTAGGAGACGGCGATTGTACGCCTGAAGCTCCTCCATTTCTTCTTTTTCCTCTGTGGCCTGAGGAGACAGGAAAACAGGCCACTAGCAATGTGACACACGTTGCTCTCATGAACCTAAAACAGGAATGAAACCGAATTCAAGATTTGGAAACGCACCTGTAGCTTCCACAGGAAGTCCAGCCTGGCAGTGGATTCCACTTGCTGGGCATGTAAGTAGAGAGCCAGTACAAAAACAGTGATAACCACTGGGGTCATGATCTTCAAGGGAACCCTGTCTGTCCCACAACTGTGTCGATACAAACACAAAGAGGTCAAAAACGTTCAGAATCCTACTGCATTTCTTAACAAACGCTTTCTAGTTGAACGCTCTAGGGAGAAAGGACAGAGCAGAGCTGCTTGGCTTAAATTCACAAAAAAAAAACCCAAAAAAACCCACAACGGTGGCTCATGGGATATTGTGATACCATCTCAGTTATACCCGTACAAACATTAAGATGATACTGCGCTTGTGTAGTGATGGCAATCATTAATGCAAAGCAATCAAAGTAACATGCTGGAGTTCAAAAGGCTTTCATTCACCTCAGTGAATCCATTTACCAGATAAAATCTTACCTTGTTCCATTGCAGTTCTCACTGTGAATGCAAAACAAAAAGGAAATAAATCAGATAAGCAGAGCAGAACTACCACCACTTTATCATCCTGACTGATGTTGCAGGCGTAATTTCGAGCCAACATCTCGTGGAGAAGATCCACGAGAGGGCTTTCATTCTTTCATTAGCGAAACGGACCTAAATGCCTTCGAAGCATCCAGAGCAATCTGTTCGTCTGTATAAATCAATGAACGAAGCCATCCTCATACTGGAAAATAAACGTTTATTGCTAATGGTCACATAATCTGTCTTTTAGCGCTGCATAATTATGATAAAAAGGGCTGCTGTGATTATGATGGGTGATGCTGTAATACTGATTAACTGCAGCATTACATCCTGTGATTTTCCACCTGTGATGTGTCTGCATAAGGGGTCATTTTACTGCCAGAAATTGAGAGACTCCATGTGCTGGCTTCAGTGTGCTTTCACACAGGTTTCTTTAACTCTTTTGACAAAATGCCTGTCCATGTGCTAATCTATGCCGAACACGCGTGGATTTGCTTGTGATGCACACACGCCAAATTATGATGCTCTCACAGGAATCGGCTTTGCCACTCAAATTCATCCATCTCGCTCACAAGCCTTTTTAACAGCGAGTACGGGTTATCCATTTAGGATGAGGATTCAGTTCAATTCAATTTTATTTGTATAGTGCTTTTAACAATTGTCACAAAGCAACTTCACAGTATATAAGGTCCAAATAAAAGCTTATTAATCTATAAATATACCTAGAAGTTTATGTGTGTGTGTGTGTGTGTGTGTGTGTGTGTGTGTATGTATGTGTATATA
>JAQMCW010000034.1:9726344-9737451 GCA_030068335.1 Chrysichthys cranchii
AGAGTGTGGGAAAGGTTAATAAGAGAGTGGCAATGGTTTATAAAGCCTGAAAATATATATAAATAATAAAAATTAATATGGCTCGGCAGTATCGTGGTTTCACCTTTCGCGGGGGGTTGGCGGAACGTGACCCCCACGATGGGCGGGGGTTCACTGTGTGTGTGTATGTATATATATATATATATATATATATATATATATATATCTTACATATATATATATATCTTACCTGTGTACTACATTCCTTATCAAGCCTTATGATTCTAAGTGTGACTCGGGGAACGATCCTTTTATGAGCAGTTTATTGGAATTACTGCTGTTTCACGAAGATGTAATGCTTCCCAGGCATCTGCCTAAGATACACTGACTCAGTAATGCGCTAAAGTTACTTTAGCAAAAAAAGATTTTATTATCTTTTACATATTATGTGTAGTCAGCAAAGCATCCGGCTATAGAGGAGGTTTTTCTTTAGTTTTCCCTACTAACATGAATGTACGGTATATGAACATCTATAGAAGAACAGAAGGAATCCTACTGTTCTCTCAACATCTGGCAGTAAAGTAACAAAGGATGAAAACTCATAAAACACTCCAATGGAGATAAGGGAACTAAATAAATCTTGATAAATCAGGATTATTGAAGGTATTAATTGTGGTGGTTCCCAATTAACCAACTGCAGTGGCCAAAATTGAATTTCCAAAAATTATATGATTGTGATCTGTGTCTGCCGTGCGTGTCTGAGAGCGAGAGAGAGGCAGCGCACAATTACAGAGTCACTTACATAGCGTTGGCTATCACCAGCAGGTCCACATTGTCAAAAAGGTTGACCTCTGGCACCTCCATGATGAGGATGTAGAGAATCTCAATGAAGAGCATGAGGAAGAGCTTCCCGATGCTGCTCATTTGCAGGAATACAGAGCACGCCAGCAGGCTGAGCAGTACACATGACGAGAAATACTGAAGAAGCAGAAAGGCGTGGAAAAACACAAACACGCCAGCTTAGTATAGTCCGAGTTCATTGGATCTGAGAACCATTCACTCTGTATAAACACTCAAATGTGTTCACGAGATCGATTACAGCTTCTAAAAACGTACCAAGCACTCGCTAAAGAACTCTTCACCCAGGACATGGTTTCACTTAAATGCTAATGTGATTAGGATAAAATACTTATGTGCTAATGATTGACCCAGGTCTTAAATTGCACAGCGCAAAGTGTTTAGAGAACCGGGTTCACCTCGGGGAAGTTGCAAGTAGGTGAAGTGCTGTTGCAGAGCGGGTTCTGGGATGACAGAGAGTAGTTAAAGGCAGACCTGCACACGTGGCAGGCGTTCACACTGTCCTTGCTGATGTTAAACTCTTGACTCAAACAGAACTTCAGATTGTCAGGACTGCATGTGAACTGGAACGAACAAATGCACAAAAAAAACCCTGTAAGGCCCAATTTCCCATTAAAGACCTGTTCATTATTTACGTCCTGTTCGTATACTCACAATGTTAATGAAGGCAGAAAGAAAGACCAGCACGATGGTAATGACGCCCACCAGAGTGCTATAGAGTCTGGACTGGACAATCCTTTTGGACAGGTGCTGCAGGGGCACTGGGAAAAGCTGCCACAGAGAACAGAGGTCAGGACTGTCCCAAAGATTTATTCCTAATTATGTAGATTAATTTCAGGATGTAAAAACAATGTGAATTCAATGATTCGTTAGTCTCTCTCGCTTAAAAAAAATAATAAATAAAAATCACATCTCTGCCAAGATGAATTATGACCCCCCTCCCTCCAAAAAAAAAAAAAGAAAAAAAAAAAAAAGAGATATTTATGTGTCTCATGCTCAGTTATACAAGTACAACCTGCAGTGAAATGTACAATCCATGGCCAAGAAGCAATGCACTAACATGATAGAATGAGACAGAATTAAAAAAAAGGATAAATAAAGGTGTATAAGAAAATGATGAGGCTTGCTCATCAGGGATAGGCATATATCTATATCTATATCTATATATATATATATATATGCACTTATGGATATGTTTATTGATTAATAAGTCTTTAATTGGACAACATGCACTGTAAAGCTGCTTTGCGACAATGCTTTGTCAAAAGCGCTATACAAATAAAATTGAATTGAAATAATAATAATAATAATAAAAAACCTAAACTGATTCACAGTTAAGCAGAATAAACAAATTCTAATCTGTACATAACATTATAAAGTGCAGTACTAGCATCATCACGCATATCAAAGCATTTAAGTTTTTAATTATTCGTGATATTTTATTACTGACTGTGTTCGTACTTCTATCACAGAATTAATCTTCTTATCAAATTAAAATTCAACCCTAGAAGCAATTCTGTGGGGACATCAAATTCTCTGCAGTAAGCCAACAATTCTCTGAAAGCTTTACAAGCTCACCAAAAGGTCAATCTAATTCTCCAGGTGGAAGAACGCAGGGACTCGGTTGCCATCACCCTGGGACAGCATGCATAAATACATGCCAGAGCCATTTATGTATTTGTCTGACACATGGTCTCTCAGGACCAGCTCAGACACGACACGAGCAAGAAACACTCCCATTCACATGGGCCATTTAGCAAACGTTTGTTTAACATGTCACGTTTGTGGGTTAGCTTTTGATTAAAGCTGGTCAGCAGTGTCACTGAGCAGTCTGTGATGGTGGATCAGGTCTTTGCTGTGGTTATACAGCACTGGGCCATGCTGTATTGTTAGGGTGAAATTATTTCGTTATCCATGTCTGGAAGTGATTTTTTTTTAAAAATTTTTTATAAACTGGTGAATCTTTCAGCGAAGTGGATGAGCTACCAAAGTAGGACACTTACCCCAAAACAGGAGTAAATGACTGAAATGAACGTAACGACCACAAGAACGATGAAACATGACACGTAGAATCCGATCATCAGGCTGGAGCTGAGGAAGAGAGGAAATTCAAAAAATCAGGAGCGAAGACAGAGTAAACTGGAACACAGCAGAACATCATAAGCTTAAATTATGAGGAAGAAGATCAAACAAACGTATGGGGTTATTTAGTGATCAGGAAACGGGAGACGTGCACTGGGGCCAGGGTGCTGGCGGTGAATTAATTCGAGAAAAGATCACAATGTGCATGATGCAAACATAAATAAGTCGTCCAGGATCGGGCCACTATCTACAGCAGCGGACAGGATTGAGCAGGATTCCTTTGGGAGAGAGTGCAATCTGGTTCAAAAGTTCAATGAAAAAGAAAACACTTTCGTGAACATCTCTACCACCAGACCCCTTCCAGGTACGATCAGATTGTACACAATCACCTGCAATCATACAACAAGACTGACGTCATGAGAGAATGTATTTTCTCCATCAAAGTCCAACTAATCTGTGATGCATGGACACGTCTACTGAAACTAATCTTGTTTTAATATTAAAGGTCTTGAGGACACTGCAGGTTGGAGCTGTTCCTGATATCTGGCTTCTATTATTATTATTATTATTATTATTATTATTATTATTATTATGATAACTAATGTTAAGCCCATACTATACTGCCTGAGTGAATAAAGAAATGTACAACATAACCTTATATGGGTTCTTATTTGTATTTTATCCCTGGAGCATCCCTGGGGTCATATTTGACCCTAACTTTTATTTCACTCTTATATTCAACCCACTCACTGGTTGATGGACATCCCAGGAGGTCTCATAAGGACCATGTCTTAACGCGTGGTAGGAAAGGGTTCATTAAAAACCCACCTGATCACTGAGTCTGTATCATCATTTTAGCCACTGGGGATATTTTTTTCCTATTTTAAGGTGGTCCGGGTCTTCCAGGGTTAAAGGAATGTTCTTTACATCGCAAACTACAAGTCAAAGATTGTTGTAACAAGCTTCGTCATTGTGTCTCAACAAAACATGAACAACTTTAACAATTTCAGCAAAACTTTCCCCAAAATCTCAATGCCAACAAAAATCCCTGAGGCAGGGAAAACCAGTAATTGGAATCGTTTTGTGCCGAGCTGTGGTTATACACCACATTTTAGTGATAAAGTTGACATAAATTTCACTCCTGCTCCCCACCCTGGGGAGGTTGGCAACCCATCACAGGGATAACACAGAGACGAACAACTATTCACACTCACACTCACATTCACACCTCTGAGCAGTTGCAGTTTAGAGCACCCAGTTGACCAAATGGGTATGGCTTTGGACTCTGAGAAGCAACCAGAACAGAAACCAGAAGAAAAGCAAACCCTTTGCAGGCACAGGGAGAATATGGAAACTCCCTCGAACCCAGGACCATCTTGCTGTCAGGTGCTAATGCTAACCACTGCATTGAAAATGTTTTGTTTATACAGTGAAGGAAAAACCCTCACCTTTGCTTTCCTTTGGAATTCTCTCACACCACTCAAAGCAACATCACTCTTTTCCGAGCATCAAGTTTATGGTCATATTAAAGTTTATTGCTGCAGATGCTCAGATGATACCCATTGCAGCCCAGCTAATTAGTTATCACTGCCTGCATAACATTAAAGCATGATGTGCAGTATAATGGATACTTACGGTGGTACGACTACAAGCTGGATGAAGCAGATGAACAAGAAGACGAGTGTGGCACAGGCTACGTATGCCCCGAATCGGGAATCCACCTGCTTGGAATACTTGAGAGAGAGATTTTGAGAGATAGAGGAGAAAAGGAACGGAGAAGGAGAGAGAGAAAGAGAGAGAGAGAGACGCTTTATTTTTACTCATACATGAGTGAACCATAGAAACTAGGGCATCGAAAGTGTTTAAAGCAGGAAGAAAGGAAACACAGGTTAGGAATGTTATGAAGGTACAGAATACATGTAACAAATGTGGAATATCTAAAGTAAACAATATAGAAAGCCTTGGTTACTGGGTGGAAAGCACCCGAGCAATTTTGAAACACACGAGTCGTGGAAGAAAATAAAAGCAGTCTCCATAAAAATAACACCCATTTTGGAAGGACAATCTCTTACCTAAGGCAGAAAGGACATGTTTATCGCTAAAGAACTAAGTAATCACAGACCGAGGATGCGAACGTGTTATGTTCACCCTCTGCCACCTTTTAGTCTCAAGAAAAGAACGAAAATGGACTTTCATGATAAACAGGGAACAAAAGGTAATAGGGGGTGATGCATTATGCAACCATTCCTTGTGATGATGTAGATATCTGGGACTCACTAGATCAGTCGTGACTGATTTGAAGCACAGGGTTATTAAGTTGCGACCAGGGCTTTGAAGGCGATGTTATAAATTCTCTTCAGATAATTTGGGTTTGCTTATGTTTCACCCAGTGACTCATTCTGAACTCAGGAAACAAGGTAATTTTTTTTTTTTTTTTTGCTGTAGTTCAAAACAGCATGGGCTTTCATTTCATTCTAGCCCATGAATAATTTGCTGGTTAATCTGTTACTATTTTGGTTGGGTGCAAGTCGACCTTTTTTAATGTTTTTGTGCTCTGCAGATATCCTTGATAAGGAGGGGGCAAAATGACACAAAAGGAAAGGGAGGAGGTGTGACATTCAAAATCTGCTGCCACTACGTTTATTCAAACATACACTGTATGGCTGGTCATCGCATCCATATTTGATTTTTTGAACTTCCCATTCCAGATAAAGTCTCCCTTTACTGTTACATTAACCTCTTCCCCTCTAGAAAGGGGATTTGTCCATTTAGTCACAAGAGCATTAGTGAGATCAGGCACAGATATCAGCTGAGGAGACCTGGGGTCCAGTCCACATTCCAGTCCATCCCAAAGGTGTTCAGTGGGGCTGAGATCAGATATCTCGAGATCTTCCATTACAACCTTGGTAAACCATGTCTTCATGGAGCTCACATTGTGCACAGGGGCACCGTTATCTTGGACCAGGTTTGGGCCCATTAGTTCCAGTAAAGGGACACTGTAATGCTACAGCATACGAAGACATTTTTGACACTTTAACTGTATGCTTTCAATTTTGTGGCAACAATTTGGGGCTGAACTCCATATGGGGCTGATGGCAAGGCATCTATACCGTTTGGCCTTATGGTGTATTGTGTTATTTTCTTTCCCCCTTGTTAGTACAGATGTAAGACAGCATGTTGTTGACTTCAAGTAAAGCCTTGTACGTCCTGTGCAATTTTTTCTTGTTTTACAATGTGTGGATGTTCAGTAATTATGTAATTATGGACAAATCCCCACAGGCACGGGCTGGGGGTAGCTCAGGCGGTTAAGATGTTGGACTACTGATCGGAAGGTCGGGAGTTCAAATCCAAGCCCCATCAAACAGCCACTGTTGGGCCCTTGAGCAAGGCCCTTAACCTCAAATGCTCAGTCGTATAAATGAAATAAAAATGTAAGTCGCTCTGGATAAGGGCGTCTGCCAAATGACTGTAATGTATGTGTAATGTAATGTCATGACAAACACGAACGACTGCATAGTAGCTACTAAAGGTCAATTCCCTCCCAAAGATTTTCAAATGTGCCTTTAAATCTCACAGTAGCTTCTGTTTCTGCTGTAAGACTTTAAAAAAAAATGCATATTTATCCATATGAATGTGCGAAAATGCATTTTACTCATTAAACAAGCAGTGTACTTATATAACTGTCAGGCATATCAGTGGTGTTTGACTCGATAGCATTCTCAGCCAGTTTTGCAGTTTTGTTGCACACGAGGTCAGAGCACCTCTGCGGAGCTGTGCCGAACATTCACTTTCTCCCCACATGACATTCATGTGATACTTTGCATTGCCTGCTCTCAAAAGATGATCTCAAAATAACCTCAGATTATGTAGATAAAGCTCTTGGGCATGGGGCTTTCATCTCCCATGATATGTGGTGGTTTGTTAAAAATGGATCTGTCAGAGATTGCATTCAGACATTACGTTCCATTGATAAAACAGAAAAACAACAACAACCAAAAGCCAGATTCTGGCATTGGAACCAAACTATTAACTCTAGCTCATATGCCGTTTAACTGCAGTTCTGAATAGCACGTATAATAAACCTTGTACTTTATCATGTTTATAGCAGGACAGGGGAAAGGAGGGGAAAAAAGACATTCTTTGCATGTGGCCACAGTCAGTGGTGGTCCTTTCTTTCCATTTCTGTCATCTTTTTTCTTGACTTTCATTTGACTCCTTTTTGATCTCAAGGTTAGCTTGATATCTGCAAGTATCTGTTTATCTAATTATTCAAAACTCCACCCCTTTTTACATTTGCCAATCAAGGTAAGACTATATGGACATGTATACTGTTCGGTACTGTACGAGATTCACAGAATCGCTGGCTCTGAGCAGTACCTTCTTCTCCAGATCAGGCTCGCGGAAGGTCAGCAGGAATTTCTTGACGTGTTCAGAGCGCAGACGGTCAATGCTGCGAGCGTCAATGGCGCGGCCCAAAAACTCGTCCACTTCATCCTCGGGGTTCAGGTTTTCCTGAGTGTTTCTGAAAATGAAATGTCTAGATAACACAAGACGAGACCGTTGTTCTACTTTCTGCCTCTCCTGACTCTCGGCTTTCATCTCGACGGTCATCCACAGACATGCCCCACCACTAGAGCCCTCGGTTCAGCCCACCACATGACAACATACAACAGCAATCCAACAAAGTTGTCTTATTCACTGTATCATGACGGCTATTAAGCAGTATGGTATTATGTCATGCAGGCTGCCCACGGCCGTCTTTTATTCATTGTTAATGCAGGATATTCAATGCAGGGCTCCAATCATGACAGCAAGAGCT
The DNA here is from genome assembly GCA_030068335.1 of Chrysichthys cranchii. Taxonomy (NCBI): domain Eukaryota; kingdom Metazoa; phylum Chordata; class Actinopteri; order Siluriformes; family Claroteidae; genus Chrysichthys; species Chrysichthys cranchii. The sequence goes on from JAQMCW010000034.1 coordinate 9,734,083, forward strand.
CAAGATCTGATATGGCAATTACTGTATACTAAATCAACACTGGAGGAGGCTTATGATTTCGCATGATCTCTTTATAGTGCATTATTTCACCGAGGATTGGTTTGAGTGTAAACCATTGGATGAATGATTACTGAATCTTGATAGTTCATGCAATTATGAACTGAACAGCACAATGATTCTGTCCACTGATTCAGCACTCGCAGCTTCTCATGCAGTACAATTCCCCACATCCAGCACGAAACAGAAAGCATGTGCTCCAGTGCCAACTTGAAAGAATCCTGAGTGAAATCTCACCACACCCCACGGCCAGACAGATCTGCTCGTTGGTCATTACGTTATAACCAATATTATTATTGTGCTAAGAAAGGTGAGGCTACCCAGCGGCTTTTCAAGGTGGCAGTAAAAGCTTGCAGTCAGCTTGAAGGATTAATACTTACTTGTCCTTGGGGTCTTCAAATCCCTGAGGAGGACAAAAAACAAAACAAAAAAAAAAACGACAGTGTTAGCCTTATTAACGATAAATTAATAAATTAATGATGAAAAAAACAAACAAACAAACAAACCAGATGGTAACTGTGACAGGCAGAGCACTGGTCTGTGCACAACAGAGGGCCAGAGAAAACCAAATCAATTCATTTCTCTGGTTTTTTTTTTCTTTCTTTTTTTTTTTTTTTTAAATCACAGATTAGCACAACAGTGACCCCACCTGGATGTGCCTGGCAAAAGTACAAACACAAAAATCTAACAGGAGTGAGTTTAGACCGGGCTCATAAGCCACACCATCTACAAATCGACCTTTCCCGAACAAGGCCGCTCATAACCACGTCATCATAATTCTTCTTTTGTCAGCCATTATTACCTAGCTCTGTGCAAAAGATGTTCAAAAGTAAGCCGCCCCCCCTGGAGAAAGCTTCCCTTAATAAATCATATCGAAATATCACAATAATACAGATGATGCCTCTTGTTAAACAGTATACCATTCATTTAATAAATTATCTAATGAACTGCACAGAGTCTCAATTGTACGTGACATGGCATCAGTCCGTTGGAAAATAAAAATAAATGCAAGTTTATATAAGTAAGTAATTTCAAACCCTCGCAGAGCTTTAGTTTCAATTAGCTTCACAATTTTAAAATGTGGCTACCCAGAGAATAGTCAAAAAAGGGGGGGGGTGTTTATATGAAATGGGTATAACACACCATATTATATATATATAACTTGAACATTTGTAAGGTTATGTATCTGTGTGCGCCTTGCTCCAATGTTTTACCTTAAATAAAATGCATTTAGAAATGCCCACAACAATGGATATATTCAACTGGTCAGATGTGACCTAATTAATCATTGCCTAAATGGATAAGGTATTGAAACGACCTCATTACCATATTACAGTGGGATGGGTTTTATGGTGTCAATTACTGCACTTTACAGGAAGCCAAACAGTGCATTTAAGAAAATGGTAGCTTTTACTGTCACATAAAGAAGCACAATACAGTGAGCTCCTTTTCTTTGTATGGAGGCCAGAGTCAGCCACTTTGGGAGCACAGCCACGTTTGGTTAAGGATCTTCTCATGGATGAGCTACAAAATGTCCCAAAACTGACATTTGAACTGATTGTTTTACAGCAATACAGCAGAAGTTACGATGTAAAAACCGTCCCGATATTTTAACGACAAAAACTTCATTTTCAGAAGTAAAACTGCTCTCCGGATTTGCTGTCCAACTATTTGCTTCATTTGTAACCCTGAAATAATTCCTAGGCAAACAATAAAAGGAAAACGCCAAGTAGCTTAAGCTGCTATACATACAACTGATGGTCTTCTTCCTAATCAATAACATGGTCTTTATCCTACCTGACTCCGTGACTAATGTCATATGCGCATGCATAATCCAGCACCAACAATGTCGCACACCTCCCCCCACCCAGGCGCGCGCTACAAGTCTGATGTATTTTGCATGAGAAAGGGAGCAAATAATAGTGGATGTGGGAAGGATTAGTGAAAGTAAACACTATTATCTGTGGGAGGTCACATTCAAGGACCACGTGAGAGCGCTGTGCTGCTGTAAACACGCATGAGTCACTTCAGCATTAATATAGCCTTGTGGGAGGATCTTCGGAAATGCAGAGGGAAAACGCAATATGGTCCTGTTGCACTGTTTTTAGATCAGGGCATCCCAAGGGGCTGTATGTGACTGTTTCACACAAAGAGTGGATCCTGTTTGCTGATCTGCTTTGGGAGCTCTGCTGTGGCGAACGTGTCCGGAAGTGCACTACAGGGGTGACTGTGCCGAGCTGCCTCCTGCAGTGACTGACACCGGCCTGTAAGGTCATGTTTAGGGAAGATTTATTTGAGGCAAATTACTTTTGTATTCCTCTAGTCAAATCTTGGTCTTGGAAAGCACACAGAGCTGACTAGGAAAAGGTAGCAGTCCAGTCGGAGCCAGTTCTGCTCACTCGGCATTCATTTACCATTAGCAGTCATGTAAAAACTTAAAGGCTGCAGGAATTAAGATGGTGTCTACATGTAATAAATTAAATGCAAAAACAGCAATACAGTTCCTGCATGGCAAATGCTTCACATAATCCAAGATTAAGAACAAAAGGATTAAAATGTGTTCCTTAACAATGAAAATGAGCATTGACTATTTCACCAAAACAATCATGGACACGGTAACGCTTTTCTCGTAAGGAGGATTTGTTTAACATTTGTGCAGGAAGTCTCCAGGCTCGGCTCTTAGTAATGATTTTCCACTGTTTTCTCAGTAACATGGCCAGCAGCGGTTTTTTTGGATTTTTTTGGTTTGTTCTTCTTTTGGTTTTTATTAACTTAACAACCAAGAGGGAAAAAAACAGAGTCTGCAGTGGGAACAACTGTTTAAAGGAACAACAGGAACAACCTAGTCTTGCGGGTGTTCCACAATATTAAATGTAGTTAAAATAGTTCTGCGAATAGTTGAGTATGATGTGATGTTCACAAAGACATTTAAAAAATTGTAATTATGTGCAAAGTGCTGAGGAATAAAACACTCCTGGGTGTGTTCATGGTAGAAAATAATCAACTCCTGGGCGGTAACAGATCACACCACATCATGCTGATTATTTTCCCATGACAGCACGCCCTGTTGTGTTTTACAGTGAACCCCCGCCTAACATGGGGGTTACATTCCGGCAACCCCCCCGCGAAAGGTGAAACCGTGATGTTGCACCAGTACATTAATTTTATTATTTATATATATTTTAAGGCTTTTTAAACCCTTCCCATGCTTTTATTAACCTTTCCCACACTCTGATAAACACTTTCTACACTCTTAAACCTACGTCATTTTAACAACATATAAAATCCTATATGGGCACTGACCAGATGAGA
>JAQMCW010000034.1:9847733-9867994 GCA_030068335.1 Chrysichthys cranchii
TGTGTGTGTGTGTGTGTGTGTGTGTGTGTGTGTGTGTGTGTGTGTGTGTGTGTGTGTGTGTGTGTGTGTGCATAGTAATGTACAGTAGTTCTTAACTGAATAATCAGAAAGCACTCCATCAAGAGCTGGTATAAGTGCAATCTAAAGCTACTCACATGTAAATGGATGTGTGCATTTTATAATTTTTCTTTTTTTCTGTTTTCACAGCTGTCTTAACTAGGTGACAAAACTCAATGATTATCATCATTAAAATAATCAAAAAACACTTGCTTGCAAATTAATTTATGGTTTTTGTAGATCATTAGACTACTTTGAGGCAGTTCACTTTCGAACATGCTACAGTGGTGTGTGAATTGTGAGGCAGCTGTAATTGTAAGTCATCATGTTTGCAGGGCTCAGCTGATTCGTACACGAGCAGGCCGTCTGACTCAGATGTGTCTCTGGAGGAAGAGCAAGGTGGCCGTCAGGAGAGAGAGCAACAGGCCATGGTGCAGCTGGAGAGGGCTAAGGTCACACAATCTTAGACACTCCTTCATTTTGAGATATTTTTTGCAACATAGAATTGTAACTGAAACAATTTTTCATTAATACATTTAAAAGGAAATCATCATTGATGGAGGTTCTCTGTGTTATAGGCCAAAGCAGTGGCCTTCGCCGTGAAGACGAATGTCAGTTACTGTGGTGCTCTGGATGAAGATGTTCCTGTTGCTGGAACTGCCATTTCCTTTGACACTAAAGACTTTCTCCACATCAAGGAGGTAAAGCTAATAGGATAAAAGGTTAAAGAGACACAATATGATGCTAATGAATTTACTGTATCTTTTCCCCCCAAATCCTCTGTATGTGTTCCACAGAAGTACAACAATGACTGGTGGATTGGGCGACTGGTAAAAGAGGGGTGTGACATAGGTTTTATCCCCAGCCCTTTAAAACTGGAGAATATCCGTCTTCAGCAGGAGCAGAAGAGGGGACGCTTCCATGGGTAAGACTGACACTGAGCCTTCAGTGCCAATAGTGTGTGCTTAATTTTCTCTGTCTACATTTATTTATATGGTAGATACTTTATTTTAAATGATTTAGAAATATACAGAACACATGACACACATACAAAAGATGACTGGTTGAGGACTAAGCAGCTTACTGAAGAACCCAAGCTTTTTGGCAGTTCTGCAGGTCAAACAATCTTCTAGTCACTAGTGTAGGAACTTAACCGCTAAGCCATCACTGTTAATATTACCAAAATGAGGCCAGTGATGTGTATTGACTGAGACAAAATTCTGTTTTAGGCACCTTTTAGTCATCATCAACGTTTTAATTTATCAGCTTACTTACACATTACTGAGAGTTTTATTGTGTGGAAATTGTCTATTGTATGGGGAAACATCTAGCTTTGAACCTTCAAAAGTATTTCTTTAGACGTTTAAGATATCATCATTTCCAAATGATGTAAAAATTTTTCTTAATTATATTTGTTTTGATACTCAACTTGGCAGTGGCCAAGAGAATACAGCAAGAGCATATACAGTTTAGTCATGTAAGTTTCTTCTTCAAAAACGTTCTTCAGGTACCAAGCAAAATCAGATGCTGGTCTGGTCACTGTTGAATTATTTTCCTTTTTATCACAGCGATGTGGCACCTGTAGTAATATTTTTAAACCAGGAAGTCTTGGACTGTAATATAAGGTTAAAGTAACTGTTCAAAGTGTGTATCCTTAAAAATGTGGTATGTTTTCCCCAATATTAATTAAACAATATGGAAATATGAAACAAAATGTGCTGATTGTTATGACGCACGAAACGTATAATTGGATCCTGGCATACACAGTTTCCTGTCAACATCAATGATGTGCTGTGTTCTGTGTTGAGTCATGCATTAGTCATACTTCACCTCTTCATCTAAAGAATATGTTCATCTTGATTTAACTTAATAATGTAGAGGATATCACACTGGGTTAAATACGGCTTTTCTTAAACCCCCTCTTGCCCAAAGTAAATTCATTCATTTAAACGGTTAGGGGTTTTTTTTTGTTTGTTTTTTGTTTTTTTGCTTTCAAGCAACCATATCCAGAATTTCATTTTAGTTTGGTTGTGATGATTACGGTGAAGTAACTTTATTCATTTATTTACAAAAAACTGTATGTGCCTTGTTTTTTCTATTATTCTTTTTTTTATTATCATTAATTAAGTGGCTCAATGTGAAGCAAAGTACTGCTACCATTTGGAAGTTGAATATTTTCCAATAACATCCTGAAGTGTTGTATTTCCCTTAACAGGGATTTGTCAGTGCTATTTTTTATTTATTAAAGAATGGCATGTATGTTTTATTCATGTATAGTTGCACATCATGTTGTGGAACAACTGAAAAATAAGTTTCAATTGGCACGTGTTTTATAGCAGGTACAGTCAGAAGTTTACATACATGAACTTGAACGTCATCACGGACACGAATGTCATGGGAATATTGAGATTTCAGTGACTTTCAGTGACAGGAAATTTAAAGCTGGGGACACACTCCACTTCTAACCCTGTTGATGTATATGGGAATGTGACTGCAGTTCTGGGACCTCCTGAAGTCCACTATCAGCTCTTCAGCTCTTCATTTTACACACCCTGAGAAAAAGATTGTTGGGGGCAGGCCATAATGCGAGGTGCAGGATCTTGTCCCAGGTAGAGCTGTAATCAATGAACAGCATCTGGATGAATGTGTTTTTATGTTCTTGATGGGGCAGGGCAGACTGCAGGGCAGTGGCAATGGCACCCTCTGTAGATCTTTTGGGATGGTAGGCAAAATGATTGGGGTTGAGTGTGGGGGAATGGAGTCTTTGATTTGGGCCAGGACCTTTTTATGTCTCTCAGAGCACATCATGGCAACGGCGTGAGTGCTATGGGGCAGAAGTCATTCAGTTATGTGGGTGAAATTTCATGAAAATTGGGATAATAGAGGTTGTCTTGAGGCATGTGGGGAAATCCCAGAGGACACATCCTGGTATGTCACCAAGGCCAGCAGCCTTCCAGTTTCCTTTGTTGAATGCTGCCTAATGGGCTTTCAGCAGCTGTTGGACCTCCCTGGTTATCCAGGGTTTCTGGTTAGAGTAGGTGCAGATAAATTCTTATTGTGACGGTCACAATGCAGATGTTAATGTAAGAAAGCACAGTGGATGTATATTCATTAATGTCTATATGAGAGCCATAGGTGGCCAAGTGTGCAAAAATACTCCATTGGCTGTTGTAGCTGTTGTATCAACAATATCTCTTTTTCTCCCTGTTGAAGGAAAAATGCAACTTGTCATGTTATGGGAAACCACAAAGCCCTAAAGAAAATGAACCAACTGAACAATTACACATGAAATGTTTTTCATGTGGAGCATCCAGCATATAATTCACTGTGTATGTTACTGTAGAAATTACAACATGTTATTAATTGAAAATCTTCCAGGGTTACTGTCAGGACCATGAATCTTCTGTCCAATCTGGACTGAGAATATTTTATTGTTAATCTTAATATAATCTATAATATAATATAATATTATTATGATTATTATACAGTAATTATAAAGCTTGCTAGACATAAAATAGCTTGTTGGAGTTTAATTTTAATCACAAGCTCTGTTCTGTACCCTGCAGTAAGTCCAGTGGGAATTCCTCTTCCAGCCTTGGTGAGATGGTGTCAGGTACCTTCAAAGCCAACACCCCATCTGCACGTAAGCACAGTGCATGCTGGGATTCAAGCTCTTACTCTATCCAGAGTTAAAATCTTAACAGTGGATATAACAGTGACTGGTAGCTGGCCGTTTGTAAGATTTCTTTTAATGTTACAGACAATATCTTTAAAATTCTCCTTTCTAATGCTGTTAATTTCTCATTTCAACAGCTAAACAGAAACAAAAAGTGGTAAGTAATTCATAGTAACAATCAGGATTATAAGGAAAGTGGAATTTTCCTAGGCCTTTGGTCATTCCAGCACTTTACCTTTTATTAGGAAAATGAAGAATATACATACATACTGTACATACATACATGCATACATACAGACATATTTTTGTTTCATTGAATGATTTAAAGATCATGTGTTGTTGTAGGCTGAGCATATTCCTCCATATGATGTTGTCCCCTCCATGAGGCCAGTGGTTTTGGTTGGTCCTTCACTAAAGGGATATGAGGTAGGCATCATCCCTTGAGAGTTGTTTTCTCATGTGTATATTTAGATGTGCTAAAGAGATCCCAGAAGGAGCAGAGTGTCTCTCTTTAAGTGCAGAGGGAGAGGTAACCTGGGTCTTCTCTGAATACCCATCATCTTCTCCACATTGGGTTGCCAAGGCAACAACCTTCTGGGTACAGCATGCCAAAGTCTCAAAAGTGGAGCATGTTTTGAAATTATAAGCATAGAAAATCAGTCCCCAATATCACTGTGACAGTAATACATATGCATAAGAGTAATCCTGACAGTCTCGCTTCTCAGGTATTTAATTATCATTAAATATAAAGATAGAAAGAAAAGGAAAACAAAACATAGTGCAGGACATAGAGTGAAGCAAAAGAGAAGAGAAAAGAGTGGGTGCAGTAGGTACCATTCTTCCATGATTTATTATTTGAATATACCAATGTCACAGGTTGTTAGATGTCAGGCTTTCCATAATACTGCCTAAAATGTGTAAAAATAAAGTCACAGCATCCTGATGTTAATTACAGTGACTCTAGCCAGTCATAGGTTCTCATGAATTTTTTTTCTCTCATGATTTTTGCTCATTTGAGCTCATGCATATGGAAGTAGGTGGATAATTCTTCCTTCCGAGTTTTTTTTCCCCCTGATGTTGCACGTGCAGAAGTTTGTAAAGATGCCTTCGCGTGGTTTCATGTGCCTCGGAGGAAGCATGTGATAGCCTTTTGCCCTCCCTGTTTGGTAGGTGTTGTGTGATAGGAGACACCTGTCTGGTAGCTGGGAATTGGCCATGACTTGAACAAGGTCATGACTAAAAATAACAAAGAGACGCTGCATGCATATTTTGATAAATAGTTATTAATTGGCTATCCGGGGCTATACAGATAGAAGATATAAGCAGATATAGAAGAATATACAGATATAGAAGATAGAAGAATATTCAGATATATTTTTACATTTACCATTGTAAAATCCTAGTTATCCTAGTTTCATAGCCTTGAAAATTGAATGTGTAGAGATAGCTTTTCCAGAAGTGTGACATCTTATGTTTTAGTTTTCAGGGAAGGATGTAGGCAGGGGTCAGGCGAAGGGTGACGGAAAAAACACGAGCACTTGTATATTAAATACTATATTATATTTTTCAAATTTAGGTCAGTGTGTTTAAAGCCTAAATCATGCAAAAATAATATATTGGGATCCCATTTAATCTGTTTTTCTTTTCCTTATCTGACTTTGTAATATTTTTCTATGGCTTCTTCATGGCTATAGCCTTTCTTTTCATTGTTGCCCTCTTGTTTCCCCATGTCTGTCTGTGTGTCTTTCTTTCATCTCTCCTCATTCCATTCTGACTTTCCCATGGGGTTTGTGCTCAGGTGACAGATATGATGCAGAAAGCACTTTTTGACTTCCTGAAGCACAGGTTTGATGGCAGGTGAGGAGGCAATTTTGGCCCAGGCCATGTTTAATATCTGTGTTGTATAAGAGGCACCTTTTGCAGCCATCCTTTTCACGGTGTGGCTTTGTTTCCTCAATGCAGGATATCTATTACACGAGTCACAGCAGATATCTCATTAGCAAAGAGATCTGTGCTCAACAACCCAAGCAAGAGAGCCATTATTGAAAGATCCAACACCAGGTCTAATTTAGGTATGTTTATAGATTTTGGGCTTTGCTTGTTATGCTTGACATTCGTTTAAGCAGCTAGCATTAATTTTGTATAAAAATGTTTCAACACATTTTTAGATACATGTTTTCAGCTCCCTTCTACCCTGTTAGCCAGTAGAAAGGGACCATCATAGGTGACCCTAACATGGTTGTGTGTGGCGCTGATACACAAAAAATTGCTTTTTACACTTCCTGGCCCTTTTATTAGACAGACTTACCTTGGTAGTCCACCTGGTAGGTGTAAAAAGACTATGGAAGATTTTCCATGTTCATCAGTGGTTGGGGTCTGACCACAGGTTTGATATTTTTACATTTTTGCTCTTTACCCACCAAAGTTGCTATGCCTGATGCACACCATACGTTACCATGCTACTACCATGTTAGTGTTACTGTATACCATATACATGAATAAAGGAAGGTATATCTTAAATGTGCCATCATCTTTAATTTTGAATAATATCTCTTTTTACGATAGCGGAAGTCCAAAGTGAGATTGAGAGGATTTTCGAGCTTGCTAGATCTCTTCAGTTGGTTATTCTCGATGCTGACACAATCAACCACCCAGGCCAACTTATTAAAACCTCATTAGCACCCATTATTGTGCATGTCAAAGTGTCATCTCCCAAGGTAAGAAAATATGTAAGTTCCTCTGTAGACAGATCAACTCTTAGAAATTTTATACAATAAGGATCACCCAGTTGTTTTCATATAGCAGTTGATGTGCTGCTGCCCTCTTCTGGTTCATGTAATCTGTTCAAATGTGCATGGGCAAGTTTAATATTAGGCAGATTTTTATCTAACTGGTGAGAGTTTGCTAGCTGTAAAGCAGTAGGTTCAATAATATGGATAACATCATACAGGTTATATTCATTGTTTCTGTTTATTTATATTGGTCAACATAATTAATATGAATTAATTTTTCAAAAATTTCCCCCAGACTCCATTCATGTTCTGGCTAAACCCGTCTTCATACCCATTATGCTCGTTCTGATTCAGTGTCCTCTATGCTGACAGGTCTTGCAGCGGTTAATCAAATCACGTGGGAAATCACAGAGCAAGCATCTCAATGTACAGTTGGTGGCTGCAGACAAATTGGCTCAGTGTCCTCCGGTCAGTATCTACACACAAGGAAGTTTACTGTTATGTTTTCTGGATCCCTCTGTAACATTCAAGCCAGTGGTCCATGGGCCTAAATTAGAATATACCTTACTCCATCCAGGAAATGTTTGACATCATTCTGGATGAAAACCAGCTAGAGGATGCATGCGAACACCTGGCTGAGTACCTTGAAGCCTACTGGCGGGCAACACACACATCCCTGAGCACGCCACTCAACCCTTTACTGGGACGCAACTTGGGCTCCACTGCGCTCGCACCCTACCCCACGGCCATCTCCACTCTGCAGGTCAGCACTTTATAATGCGGAGGTCATTAGATTATTATACAAAAGAATGTCTACTGTTTAGGAAAATATTCAAAATAGTCTGTGGTTAAATTCCTATTTGGGATAACCGAGGAATGTGAGTAGTATCAAATGGCGTGCAACACTACAAAATAGGACACCATTAAACTTTTCTCCTCAGAGCCAAAGAAACAGAAACAGGAATCATTCCAGTGATCATTCTCCAGTTGAGAGGCACAGTCTGATGACTTCAACTGAAAACTACCACAACATCGAGCGTCAACAGAAAAGCCGAGAGCAATGGCCACTGGTGGAAGAGGACTACACCGACCCGTATCAGGACACGTACAAACCACACCGAAGCCGTGGCTCTCCAGGGGGATACAGCAACAACTCACACCACAGAACCTAGTTTCAGCTTCTGCTCCCTCTACTGTCATCATCTCAGTCTTTCTCTGAAGCGCATAGTACCTTGTATTTCCTCATGCACTGGTTCTCATCACGGGGAAAAGATTGGGGCACATTTGCTTTGATTGTGTTTGTAAAATGTTTGTCCGAGGAACTTGAGGTACAGTATTTGGCATTTCAAAATGTTTCAGTAAGGGAAATTATGGCCAAAATTGAATTGCTCTCCCTCTGGTAAATGATCTTTCTAAGGATGTAGGTCATAGTCAGGCTCAGGTCAAGGTGCAGGGATGGCACAGGGTCAAGACCCTTTTGCATGTAAATTATTAAGTACTAGAAATAAAGCAGAGCAATGCCAATGTATCTCATTTGTTCATATGATGTCAGGTTTGATTGAGAGTGCTCAGGAACAGGACATACAGTGGATATAAAAGGTCTTCATTGCCTGTTAAAATTGGAGGGTTTTGTGATGTAAAAAAAAAAAAAAGAGAGAGACCAAGTTAAAAAACATTTCCAACCTTTGTCCACCTTTAATGTGATACAGCAGCCAATGAAAACAAGTGAAAAACAAATAGAAATGTATTAGGGGAAAAAAACCCAAGTGCATAAGTGGGCACACCCTTTTATAATAGGGCAATGGTTAAAAGTAATTATTGTACACCTATCATCAGTTAAGTCATTCAGATTAATCCCAAATAAAGACCAGCTGTTTCTGTAGGATTTTCTTGATATCTAGGTTTCATCCAAATGCTGAAGGCATGGTCTGCAAAAAGTGTACAAAGCATGTACCAAATCTCATTGTTGAAAGGTACTTAATAAAGTGTTAGTTAAAGAGTGTGCATACTTATGCAACCAGGTTATTTTATGTCCTGCCCCCCCCCCAATAAAACAGGTCTACAGTATTTGTTTTTCACTTTGTCAGGGAGTTGGAGTTGGATGCAAGTGCAGGTGGTTTTATTAGAAGAAACAAAAGAAACAAAGTTTAAATTGAATGGAGTTAGCTCAAAAAATTCTAATGGGTAGAAGTGAGGAAACCTAGATGTAAATAGCATTAAAATGATATTTTGTAATAAGCAAAAAATTGTTTGCCCTCATAGTTTTGTCAAATCTGTGTATAGAGTAAGTTAAGGAAGCAATACATAGATTTATAATCAAATATCTAAAATGTGGATGCACCAGTATCAATGAAATCTAAGTCAATATTAGGGTAAATATTCAGTGTCAGTAAATGATGTCCTAGAACTTTTGGAAATGCTCTTATTATCTGCACTGGCTGTTTTGTGGCTGTAGTTTCTTATGCCATGAACAGCATTACTTACTGCAGTGCTAATGTATTAGTAATATACGATTCATGAGGATGACGCAGAGCTCTTTTAGATTAGACATTAGCTTGTAAGGGTGTCCTCCTGTTTTATGGTGTGCGTTGTCTTTGAACAATAGACATACAGGTAGGCTCTCAGATGCACAGTGACAAATTACACTGAAAGCTCTATCCACTAAGAAAGCATCCACTAAGCAGTTTTCAAACCTGAGCCAATTAAATACAGTGCAGTTGAGTAAAGTGTCCTTACTGTACTACCAGTGACTGCCAGCCCCATTCTGCCAAGCCTTTAGGATCATTAGTTTACATTCAGCAATTTGCGGCATAGTGTAGGAACCAACAGTTTACTTTTAAAAATACATGCATTACGTTTAGACACGTTTTCATTCATTAGAAAGGAAACAGCATGTTGAATCTTCTATACACATAATCCACAAGGATATGTTTCAGTGAGATGGCAACACAGTTGTTTGACTTTTATTTTTTCACATTTAATTAATGAGGAAGAGCTACATTTACACAGATAAAAACCATGGTGCTTAACATTATGTTTTGCTAACTGATGATTGTGTCATATAATAAAACTCAGTAACACTTTCTGTGAATGCCATGTACAGTGAGCTATGAATACTACATTCATAACCTGCATTCACGAGGCTTATGTACACTATTATAATTATTCATGAATGTGCATTGTTGTAATGAGTTTTAAGATCAGATTATGCGGCGACGTAGGCACACTGACTGTAAAGTCAGTTCTAAAGATGGTTGTTAAGTGTCGTGCATTTTCATAAATGATTAGAATGATGTGTGTAATGTCGTATGACCGCATTATGAAATGATGTGTGTATGTGTGAATGTGCAGGAGTTTGTGATAGTTCATTTAACTATGAAATTCACAGAAAGTGTTACCTAAAACTCTTCCAGAGTGGTGAAGATCATTTAGGTTCATACACTGAATAAATTTACTTACAACACACACACATGTGCATTTATTTATTTAGGTGTAAGTTTTCAATGTTTATATTGATGTGTGATTGTATATCTGTTATGTATTGTAGCTAATGCTCAGGGTCTTTATAATATCGTCATCAAGTTGTGACCTTTTTTTTTTTTGCCTATATTTTAAGTTCTAATATATTTTTGTAACCTTACAAGGTGTCCTGTCGTATCACACAATGTATAAGTTTGTTTTTTCTGGTACATCGAATCATGTTTTTTTTCTGTATAATGACTTATAATGCCTTAAGTTTGACATCTTAATGATTATAATTTAATTTCTGGAATATTTCAATTTCGTTCTCATCGTGAAGTGCGTAGTCTAAATAAAACCACAGACACAATCGACAGTATATAGTTTTAGTGTACAATTATGATGAAGGATGTGACGTAGACACATCACAGTTACTTTTCCCCTGATTTATGGGCCCAGTAAAACCATCTTTACTCTGGCAACTCCTCCCTAAAAGAGATTTTATTTGTTTCGCTATGGCTTATGTGATACAGATTCATAAGAATTGCTGGTTTAAAAAAAAAAAAAAAGGATACCTATGTAATCTAGAATAAATGACAACCATTTACTATGCAAATGTTTAAAGTGCTGCATGCTGAAGCTTTCCCTCCCTCTATGTTTTCTTTGGAGTTCAGTTGAAAGTTTGGCATTATTTTTGGACAGGATGGCATCTGAGAGCAATGCAAAACTGCATGCATTCTATTCCAACTGATTTAATCTAATTAAGCAATGTGAGACAATGTACGTGTAAAAACAGATGGATTCGACTGCATTTGTTAATGCTTCCTTTTATATAAAAATAAATAAATAAATGACGCTATAAGATCTAGAAAGCTTTGATAAGATGGAATACTGGTTTTTCTTTCGTCCCAGCACTGACCACCTGCATCATTTGAACAGCTTCCAAGCTGGTTCTGATTGGTTCTAGCCTGCCTGTGTGGAGTTCCCTGTGCCAGTTCCTATATTAAGCCTGTGTATCACTGACAAAACAATCCAAATATAAACAACTAACGTTGCTTTCATCCTTTTATTGTATATTGCTGAAAATGACATTCATTACTCATCCTCCTCCTCCTCGATTTTACTCCTTGCATTTAATTCAGGCACCACCTACTGCTGGTTCTTGGCTGGTTCTAGTTCACATAGCTGTCACTAATGTTGACATTGAGACTGTTAGCAAAGAAAGCTTCTGGGCTCACCCACTTATTGCTGTTCATCTCTGTTCATTCATTCATCTGTCCTCATACAGGCAGCCATGAATGGGCTGCACCCAAAATGTGTACAGAAAATGGTAGACACATGATAACTGACCTGGGAGCCATAAGAATGTTAATAGGTATTATATTGACAGATGCAAAAGTGGTTATCACTTATCACTTATGTACATGGTCAGTACATGTTCTGTGTACACACACACACACACACACACAAGAGAGGATCAAAAAGTAAGGACAGAGTACATTTAACGGCTTTAACAGAAGTAACTCTGAGACAAAAGTAGCAGTTGTCCCCATGCAAGACGAAACATTTGTCACGTCATTCAACTAGCTTCTGTTCTTTGGCTGCTTCTGAAGCCAGGTGAGCACTGCTTCCTTTACTTCATCATCAGAGGTGAATGATTTTAACATGATTTTCTTGGGTGAGGGCTGACTTTTGAATTTTCTTCTTTGCACTTTTGAATTTCTTCTTCAGATGTCTCCATTCATGCGCATGCTTTGTCTTTTGGTTCTTTGGGTAATCATGTAATTGGAAAGTTACCTTTACTTATTGATTCTCCCTCGTGTATATAATTTATATATATATATATATATAAAATGTATAATTGCTGAACACTATGCCCTCACATAGTGCAAATTTATAGGAAATATATTAACAGCACATTGTACATTTTCTGAATGGACTCAGAAGTCATTCGACTACTTCAGGTAAATTTATTTGTAGTACCAAAATTCAATAAAGACCATTCGGAAAGTTTACATAAATAAATTTAAAACCCTTCACACTGTACACAGCTTTGAAAGTACAGTAGTCATTTCCTCTTGCAGAATAGCATATACATCACAGCTGTCTCACAGGATGTGAACCAAATCCTATGAAACCTCTTATTTGTATTTATCTTTTGTTTTTTGGAATGTTTACAAAGGAAGCCAATTATTCAGTAAAACTATAGTATTCGTTCCCACTTCTACATACAGCCGGCATAATGTCATTACACAGAGCTTGGTTTCAGTGTCGATTCAGGCTCTAGTGGAAGGTCAGTGTCATTTGTACTTTCTTTGGGCTTTGTTGTTTTTTCACTCTGGGCTCTATTCTGCTTCTCTCGTTCTAACGCTTTCTCCATCTCTGTGTAGTAGTCCAGGGCTTTTCTCACTGGGTCAATAATATGTTGCTGTTGGACACAAAGACAATACACTTGGTTTGGGTTGTAAAGCTAGTTCCCTCAGTGTTTCAACACCCAATATTAACACTTACCTCAAGACAGGGGAAGAGATTAGCTAGCTCAATGAACAGCGGGAAAAGAACAAAGCGAAGGAAGCCAGTCTGAGAGGAAGGTTTAGTCACCTTGTCCCGGTCCATAAATGGTGTGACAGGAAGTCCCTCTAGCTTTTCCATGTCACTCTAAGAAGAAACATGATAACCTTATTCACTGGATCCAAGTGTCTTCATTCATAATGCTTTACCACTCTCAAAACAGTCAAACTCTCTTTATAATAAATGGAGAGATTTTTAAACGATTTTTAATTGTCACCTGGTTGAAAAACTCCTGCAACAAGCAGTCCAGCCATGGCTCAGCTACATCCATGGGCCTCGCTTCATTAGAGATGTCACTCACTTTGATCATAATCATCATCAGCTAAAGTGGAAAGGAGCGGAAAGGAAGTGAGTTCAAATAAGTAACAACTGACGTTCCAAAACATTAAATGCCACTATTAATGGTTAAAAGTGTCATGAGTCAGTCTGTAATTAAAAACAAAAATTGCAATCATTACCAAAGTGACTGGTATACACAATAAGAGGAATAAAACTTTGGGATGTGCCGTTATTTGAAAACAATCAACTTAACACCAACTCCGCTTTGTGCACCATTTCCTATAACAGCACACCACTTCATTTTTTCCTTACTTCCCTCTTTTATTGCTATTTAATTCTCTCCTTTAATCATTAATTTTGAAAATGCTTTTACCACATCCCTGTGATCCTTGTTGCTGAAGTCAAACACAGGTAGAATGGCTTTAAACTTGTTGAGGATCTCAGTGTGCCTGCTCATGTCTGTAGCCAGGATACACCTGAGGAAAACATGATTATGTTCTGACTTACTAAGCGTTAACCAGGTAGCTATGGCTGGACAGCTGTTTCTGGTTTGTAAAATGGACCTGATGGATCATACTTAATTATGCCCTCCCGTATCCTCTTGTACTGATCTGTCGTCAAGTTCCGGAAAATGTTGCTTTCAGTCTGAAAAAGATTGAAAGTAAGCCTGTGCTCATTTAAACCGATTTGCAATTTAACAATAAAGATTCAGTTTTAATAGTAATATTGTCAGCAGTTGTTTAAATCTGTGTGACTTATGGCCCACAAAATCCTTTTGCATCTCTTTGTTTCTGGAATGTACATGTATGTGGATCCCCCTGTCCCTCTTCTATCAGTCTAGAACAAATAAAGATAGCTTGTTGTCTACTTTTTACTGAACAGAATGGAACTGAGGTTTGCTCCTGCATTTATCCACCTTGGATTATTCGTCTTCTGACGCTTAATCCTGTTCAGGGTCATGGGGGGAAGCTGGAGCCAATCCCAGCTGACTTTGGGTGAGAGGTGGGGTACACTCTGAGCAGGTTGCCAATCCACCGTGGGGCCAACACACAGAGACAGACAACCATTCACACTCACATTCACACCTACTGACAATTTAGAGTCGCCAATTAGCCTAATCCCCTCTGTACGTGTCTTTGGACTGTGGGAGGAAACCGGATTACCTGGAGGGAACCCACACAGACATGGGAAGAACATGCAAACTCCACACAGAAAGGCACCCAGGTCGACCCCAGCGATCGAAACCAGGATCTTCTTGCTGTGAGGTGACAGTGCTAACCACTACACCACCGTGTCGCCCATTCTTGTATTATTATTATTATTATTAATAATATTATTGTTATTATTATTAGTCGTAGTAGTAGTAGTAGTAGCAGTAGTAGTGTTTCAAAAGGAGCGTTCCTCTGATGGTTATAAGGCTTATGTCTCCCTGTTCAGCCTTCACACCTTTTTATATGATAACCATTAGATTAGAGACAAAAATGAATAGGCTTGTGGGTTGGGTTTAATTGTTAACTGAGTGATAGAGAGTCCTTTTAATGTCTCTTTAGAGGACATAAAGTGATTAGGGGGCAGTTTTTGAACACACAAAGGTCATAGAAGGATGTTTTAACCTCAGAGGAGTTAGAGAAAAACAGCCTTGGGAAAGAAAGGGAAACATATCCGAGTATAACGATAAAACAAGTTTTCCATTTTTGTTTTTCCTACTTCTGCAATGTGAAATGAGGCAGCAAAAAAGTGTCTTGAAAACTTGAGCTTATTTACTTTTCTATGTTATTACAGAGTAGAATATTTTTGACAACAGAAAATCAGACAACAATAATATGCATTTTTATGCACCTAAACCCTTTTCCATTAGCCAATATGTATTCTAGTGATAATTTATCAACAAGGCTACAAAATATTACAGTAGACGTCTGTAAGGATAAACCTTGATATGACCATGAAGGTCTGAAGAAAATTACCATGTGCAGTAAGTTACCTTTTCCAGGATTTCGAATGCTACAGCACAGTGATGATTTTCCAAAGGAGAGATGTCGTTGTACCTCAAGGCAAGCTCAGTGCGAGCATTAATCTGAAAGGCAGCATAGTATATTTATAGTCTGAGGAAAGACACTTCAATTCTTTATCTATGATTTATGATATTGCAGATTGTCAGAGCAACACTTAATAAAATCACACTAACATATTACTTTAGTGCAAATGATACGGTGCTCTTACCTGGTAAGCATTGTTGTATCCGGTGTGGTCTAGATCATGACACACAGCTGAGGTCAGCATGATTAAGAGATCAATGCTATCTATCTTAGCCCTCAGATCTGTTAACCATATCAGGCCGTACATCTGCCAACACAAGAGTGATGCAGTGAGAGGGACGTAATGAGCAGCTGAAGATGCTTAAAGGGTTGTGATGTACAGCAATCATGCAGAACCAAAAAAGGATAACCCTGTGTTAAGAGTTTTATGCCAAGCGAGAGCCTGGATGAGGTCATGCCCTTCACTAATCACCAAAATTGTCGTGTAGAAAATTGAAGTACTTGGAGGAAATCCAAGGTGAGCTGATTTCACGCTCTCTCTCTCTCTCTCTCTCTCTCTCTCTCTTTCGTTCTCTTGCTCTCACCATTTGAGTAACACAGAAGCAGTGTTTGAAGTTGTGGAAAGGGATGTTGTTGTAGCGCTTGTAGACTTCATAGAGGAATTGCTGCAGCACATCCAGTTCAATGTTAAAGGTGGAGATAAAGTCCAGGTCTGTGTACATCACCTGGAGCAACACCATGATCTCAGCATCTTCCCACTGCCTACACACACATATATATTTATCAGAACTGCTTTGTGGGGCTCTGGTCCCCACCAGTATATGTAAACACACACACACACACACACACGCACACACACACACACACACACACACACATACAATGATCATCCTCTTCAATGTTCCTCAATATGTTCTGACTAGATGACATCTTGCTTCCTTTATTCAAACCTATTCCAATCCAAAGCTGTTTTTCCCATATTTTCCGTGCCCTTTAGGTGATTTTCTTTGATGGAAACTCAGGCGTGCATGTGACACAGACATCATCTTTCCTGAATCATTTTACATCTCTGGAGAAGCTGCGTCCTGTTTTGTGTAAATTTGAAAGGCCTGGGTTCAAAAACTAAGCTAAAATACTACTGAATAAAAACACTATTGAAAGCTTGGGGTCTCCTAGTGACTGCTGAGCGTCCAAACAACCATTCATAATGATATGAAGCCTTTCGTGCAGATCAAAGGACTGAATCTTCTCTGGCCTCGTTATGCAGGCTAAAAGAGCTGTGCTTCAGTAATGAACATCCATTTTGTTATAGCAGGTGCAGGGCTCATTTAGTCAACTTCCATGGGCTGATGAGGTTTAATATTTTAAACCATCCTGCACCTTCAGCCAGGAGGAGAATATCTAACTAGTCAATTGCAAGATATAGCTGATACGTTCCCAGAAGAATAATGAGATCCGATATTAAATATTTGAAACAGTGTGCATGATCTGATATGATATTAAGCTGCTCACCAAATGTAGACAGGCGTATTTCTTCTTTCTCATCACAGATACAATGGCAGCTTTAGCTTGATCTAAAGACCTTTAAATTCTCTGCTTTATCCAGAATTGATATTTACATGATGAATTCATTGACACACTAATTTTGTAATGACACGACTGAAGCAATTTCTAACTCTCTCTCTCTCTCTCTCTCTCACACACACACACACACACACACACACACACACACACACACACACACACACACACACACACACATACACACATATACACACACACACAACCATCTGCGTTTGCACGTCATATGCCAATATTCATATTCCAAAAAGCAGTTTTGAATGATTCAAAACTCTCAGACGTATCTATCCTTGTGGGGACATTTGGTCTCCACCAAAATATAAACACACACACACACACACACACACACACACACACACACACACACACACACACACACTCCAGTAAGTCGTGACTTTAGTTTATGCTACTTTAGAGTCCTAGTCATGACTATGTCATAGTCATTGCAGTGCAACAACATCAGTATACTGAGTTGCTGATTCAGGGAAGTGGTGTCCTCTTACAGTCTATGCCACCAGTCCTGCACCCCACCACTCACACTCACATTCACACCTATGGGCAATCTGGAGTACACTGTAAAATAAATTGCTGTAAATTGCTGTTTATACAAGACACAACTGAGCTGAAGAGTCTCAAGGACCTAACCAAGATTTAAACACATGACCAGTTTACCTACAACACAATGCCTTAACCACTGAACCACCACAACTAGGTTAAGCACCTCAGATTGATACAACACAATCTCTCAGTGGAGTTAAATCAGTGTTAGAAGTAGTTAAATCAGTGCAAGTTTGGCGCAGTGTTATTGGAGTGACTCAATGGTTAAGGTGTTGCATGCAGTTCAGAAGGTGGGATGTTCTGATCTCAGAATTAGCATAGTTGGGCCAAATCCTTAACTGTCAGCTCAACTGTATCCTGCATCAGTCAAGTGAGCTGTGCTGACTTATATGTTGTTTATATATAACATTAAGAAGTTACAGTACTTTACCATAAATATGTTTTACAGTTTTTTTACCATAAGTTTTACAGTACTTTATTGGCAACTCAAGGGGTGGCACAGTGGCTAAGTGGTTAGCACTGTCGCCTCACAGCGAGAAAGTCCTGGGTCCGAGCTCCGGGTTCAGCGTGGGTGCCTTTCTGTGTGGAGTTTGCATGTTCTCCCCGTGTCCACATGGGTTTCCTCCCACAGTCCAAAGGCATGCTCATTAGGAGGATTGGCTACCCTAAATTGCCCATTGGTGTGAGTGTGCCAACGTCAGATGGAGCGACACGTCGGTTGGGGTGTTTCCATGGTCGCATCAGATGTCACAATGCTGAGCGGTACCGACAGCGGACCCTGCACGGCGCAGGACTAACGCTAGGAAGAAGAAGAAGATTGGCAACCCAAGCTGCCAGTAAATGACCATAAAAAATCGGCAGTCATTTTCTACAGTGTAGCCAATAGTCCTAATCCACAAGTCTTTGGACTGGGAGGAAACCAACAGAAGCATAGGAAGAGCACAGAAAGGCACCTTGGTTGATCCAGGAATCAAACCCAGGACCTGCTTGTTGTTAGCCACATGCACGCACACACACACACACACACACACACACACCCCACCCCCCCACCCCCCCGAATTAACTATAACCAGTTTACCTACTGACATGTTTTTGGGAGGTGGGAGGATACCAGAAAACTCAGAGAAAATTATGCAATCACATGGAGAACATGTCTACCTCACCACAAACCAGACCTAACCAGAGCTCAGGATTCAACCCACAAAACCTACACCACAATTCCACACCTTTGCTTTTATTTTCTGGAAAATTCTTCCACAGTAGAAAGAAAAGCAAGTGTCTCTGAGATGCTAATTCTCAATATATTGGTACACATTGCATACAAGTGCATACAAGAGCATTTCTGCTCCTTGATCACTGACAGACCCTCAGTGTTTGACTAGGTGCTCCTTATTTTTTCCACATTCTTTTTTTTCTCTCTCTTTCATCTTCCAAAAAAGTGAGTCATCTCAGAGGTACCAAAGAACTCTTTAGGAAAAACCTTATTTTCTGTCTTGAGAGAAAAGAAGAACTTACCAGTTATCGAAGGTTGGTGTCTTAAGGTATTGCCTCACCTCCTCGGAGACCTCCAGGGAACTGTGTGGAAATAAATTGAATTGTTGTATCAATCTAACTGCTCAGTAGATAGGGGTCTGGACACTGCACTCACCTCATCTGGAAGAACTTTTCCTTGACGTGTTCACACTCTTCGCGTGTTTTGCGAAGTGTTCTCTTGTGGTAGAATGGAGAGGGTTTGTGAGTGCCCTCAGACATTTCCTTAAACAGTCCCAGCCAGCTCAGGTGCTCCACACTCTAAAGAGATCGACCAGATCAGACCAAAACATGTGCAAATCAAGGTTGTAGTATAACTGAGGGAAGAATCATAAGTGTTTAACTGCTTTCACTGTAAAGCTTGTCTGATCAAGAAGACAGCAAGATAACATTTTGAAAAGTAGTTTTGTGGATCCTCCTGAAAATCTGTTGTCTGAATGAAATTAATCACTTACCTCAAGCTTTTCCCTGAATGACTCCACCTGTTGCTTCATCTCATAGACAACAGCTGGAGTCTTGCCAGATTCAACAAGTATCTTCTTCTCTAGACTTTGTAACCTGTTAGAGAACGTGTTAATACACAATTCAAAGAGGTGATTTTGCATTATTTAATTGGTTAATAGTTAAATTCATTTTAAATGGAGTAAAACATGACTTAAGTGCCTTAATTTATAATGATACACACCTTTTCTCCATGGAGGAAAGATCAAATCCCAGGGACAGTGCTAGTTCTGTACCTAGAAGACGGTACAGCTCTTTAAAATGCATTATAAGCCAATTTAATCATCTAAGTGCATTTTGAAAGGGTTAAAATCACAAAAGAGAATGTTGTTAAAATACTGGCTGTGGACTAGAGCTCAGCAGCTAACACTATAATCCAAACAATGGAGTCTTCATGCGTTTTCTGCTATGTATACTTCATATCTTTTATAATATCTTTTTAGATTTTTCTTTTTCTTCTTCTATGTAAGTACATGCTATTTATATATAAATTCTGCTTTATATAACCGGACAGCTGGCATATGGCACACGCGTATGGTTGCGGGTTTGTCCAGTAAAATTTGAAATTCCATTTGCTGTTTTAGGCAAATTATCAGCTGTATAATATCCTGAAATTGATCATTTACCATGGTTATTTATCATGTCCTGAAATCATCATTGCTCTTGTACCACAACAATTTGAATGATAAGCATTTCTATCTGACTTTTTAAACCTTTTATAGTTATGCTTAATGTCGTAGAACATTCCAGACCAGCCTTTTTTCTCTCTCTTAAAGTTTGTAAGACATAATGTGTGCCTTGTCATGTTACTGAGAATTTGAAGAAAAAAAAAAAAGTCCTTGGTCCTGAGGAATCTACCATATTGTAAAACTACTAGTTGTAGCCACTGGAGACTCCATACATAAATGCCAAAAAACATCTCCTCACAGAAAACTTCACCTTAACAACAATTACACAAATTGTTAAGTCTATTTATATGGCCCCATCATACAAGTGCATGTGTGAGTGGTTTATAAAGAAATTTTAGAACTTATTAGAATGAATGTATTGATGTAAATATATGATTGCTTTTCAGCCAGCATTATTGTCAATACTGTTGTTGTAGAAACTTTCAGCACCTTCTGATGTCATCCATCATCTATATCTATAGCACTTCTTTCTGATGTCATCGATCATCTAAATCTAACAGGTTTACAACATATATAGTACAGGCCAGAAGTTTGGACACACTTTCTCATTCAATGTGTTTTCTTTATTTTCATGACCATTCATTTCCTAAAG
>JAQMCW010000034.1:9895275-9918757 GCA_030068335.1 Chrysichthys cranchii
TTTGTAACCTTGTCAATGTCTTTACTATATTTTCTATTCATTTTCCAACTCATGTGGTAAATAAAAGTGTGACTTTTTATGGAAGACACAAAATTGTCTGGGTAACCCCAAACTTTTGAATGGTAGTGTATATTTCAAACATTCTGCCTCATAACTCTTTTAAGCATACACAAAATATGCTACTTTTTAGTTATTCTTAACGAAATATATTTTTAGGTCATGTATGAAATTCTCCAGATTGACATCATAATATGTGAAATTTTAATACATGTCAGCTCACCAACGTGCAGAATAATTGTAAATGATGAAAGTGTTTGGGGGGGGGAAATGCAGCTCAAATTTACACCTCTCTTGTGCAGATAAGAACTTTGATGATGAGGACTCTGTGGATGGGGGCAGGTCCTCCTCTTCCACTTCATCTAAAGGTTTCTCCAGCAGCAGGCGAGGAGGAAACATGGGCTCCATGAGACGACCCAGTTCTGCCTCAACACCCAGAGCTGCAGGTAACTCGAACTTGATTGAACACCATATCATTTTGCCTATCGAAGGTAATATACTTCCCTAGACATTCAGTCTTGAACTAATTTGTGACTGAGAATGCTGCTCAACTAAGGGATTCAAATGCACTTTAATAGAGTGGTGGTGGTTTTGTGCAGTAAAGTTGATGATTTTAACTATAAAACTTTAACTATATGGCATCAGTGTAGAAATTTTGAATTTGATTGCTCAGTAGGTGTTGATTAATTTCTGATAACAGCACAGCCATGGAGAGTAGTGGCTCCTGAATTTCAAATCACTAATTTATTTTAATGCGCTCATTCAAATTTTATAGTTTCTATAGTAATGACTAACATGAATAAAGTGGTACCTCGACTCACGAATTTAATTCATTCTGAGACTCAATTTCAATTTTTCCCATTGAAATTAATGTAAATACAATTAATGTGTTTCAGCCCTCAGAAACATGTTTTTAAAGTGTATTATGGGTTTATGTGTGGCAATAAAACATAGAATAAAATTTAAATAACCTTAATTATAGAAAAATAAAACTAAATTAAATAAGCAGATGATTTTAATGCACGTTAGCTTTGCGGTGGATATGTAGTTGCTGGTGTAGGTGGACGGTGGCGGTTCTCATGTTTTGCGATTATTACACTTACTACCATTTCCACTTTTCACTTTCTTGGGACCCATAATGAAGGCTACTTGTGCAAAAATGCAGAGAGAAACAATGAAAAACGCATTGGACACGTTCACACCAGGCTTTGTTTGTTTGTTGGTTGGAATTTAGTTCGTACGTCAATTTGTTCACCGTCCGATGCGTTCACGGGCCAAGGGTCCCCTGTACTTGTAAAACAAGTTTTCCACTTACAGTGATAACATACAAGTTTTCTGAGAGTAGACTTGTTTCATGGTGTTTATGAAACAAATTGTGAAATGTTACTGTAAGCATGTAAAAGTGTCTTTTTTTTCTTTTTCTTTTTTTTTTTTAAATAAATGAAAATTACTCATAATGGCATATTGCTGTGGTATAATAGGAATAAAACTATATTTCTGTAACAGCATGCACTGTCATTTTACAATCCTTACTTATCAAACAAGAACTGAAAAAAAACCTGAAACAGATAAACACTGATTTAAATCATTTTGAGTCTTAGTTAAAGATAACTGGACCTTGCTCTGTATCTTTCTTCACAGGGAAAGAGGGAGCCAGTGCCGGAGCTGTCGATGAGGAAGATTTTATTAAAGCATTTGAAGATGTTCCTACTGTGCAGGCAAGTTAAATACGTGTGGCACAGAAAGCCATCTGAAGGGTGCCTGAGGGGTGCTTCAGAAAAGCGTTCATCCTGGAGATTTGTAAGCGATTGCATGTTCAAATCCTTAGGTGTCCAAGAGGGTAAAATGGCTATGCTCTTAGGAGGGGTGGCATACTGTCTCTCCTCTATCAGTCACAGTGATATTAGCAAATTATGGGTGTCTGTGAACTCATGCATTTAGCTGGGGCAGATGGTGGTTTCATCCAAGTGTATTATGCCACCTATCGTAGTGCAACAGGAGCAGCAGTTCAAAAAACTGCAGTTAACTCTGAGGAAGAACGAAATAGCTTGGGTGGAAATTGGCCGAGACTAAATTATGACGGTAAAAGTTTGAAAGGAAATTATTTTTTCTTTTCTTCTGTGAAGCATCTGTGAGAAACTATAACCAATGTCCTTTTGACAGATCTATTCCAATAGAGAACTGGAAGACTCCATAACTAAGATCCGTGAGGTCTTGTCAGATGATAAACAGGACTGGGAACACAGAGTGACTGCTGTAAGTGATGCTCAAGTCTTTTTGTTGCTTCTAATAGAAACTGGAAGCATCAAAGCTTTTAACTCTCTCTTTTCACTAGCTGAAGAAAGTACGCTCGCTGCTCCTGGCGGGAGCTGCAGAACACGAGGGATTCCTTCAACAGCTCCGACTTTTGGAAGGTGCCTTCAAGCTCTCAGCAAAAGACTTGCGATCCCAGGTGGTCCGAGAGGCCTGCATCACTCTTGGGTATGAGACACTTGATGTTTAGCCAATGACATACAAAGTATTTACTATATTGTTATAGATTTTTTAAAACTGCCTGAAGCTCTGCCGTAGTGTGTCATATAATTGTAAAACATCATGTCAGAATTCATGTTGGCTGTCTGAAATTGGTGGTGTGGGTTGCAGTGATGGAGCGTGTTTCTGTGCAGGTCTTTAATTATTTCATTCCTTAATGTATTTATAATGATGTGAAACTGAAATAAGTGGAGCGTAGTGAAATTTGTGCCTAAAAAGCAACTTGGTGATGGATATGTGAACAAACTTCATGTTTTACTGTCAACCAGATGTCTTGCCTGATGCATTTCAGTCTGTAGCAGTAATCAAGCGGGCCACGGATAAGTTGTTTTTGCCCTCTTAGGCATGTATCCTCACTGCTCGGGAACAAATTTGACCATGGAGCAGAGGCCATCATGCCCACGCTGCTCAATCTTGTGCCTAACAGCGCCAAAGTCATGGCCACATCAGGTGTGGCTGCTATCCGTCTTATTTTACGGGTGAGTTTTTGCAGTGCATGAGTGGATTTCATAGCCTGTTCAAAAATCTTTTTTGCATATATGGTCTGTGATTAAAGCTACTAAAATTCTTTAGCTGGGGGCAAAATTTAAAGCTTTTTCATGATGAAAGGAAGTTCTAGATCACCAGACTTACTATAGGACAACAGCACACATTTTGGACTCCAGTAACTTTTTTTTAATATCTCTCTCTCTCTGTCTGTGTCTCTCTCTCTCTCTCTCTCTCTCTCTCTATAGCATACACACTATCCTCGTCTTATCCCAATCATCACCAGTAACTGCACATCTAAGTCAGTGGCTGTTCGAAGGTGAACATTTATGGCTTCATAATACAACTGTTGTCTACTTTAGCCTGAACTTTTACATTTAGTTTTATTCTATTTAAATGTCCTTGCCTCTTAATTCAAAAGTGCTTGAAACCTATCTTGTTTTCCCTTTTAGACGGTGTTATGAATTTCTAGACCTGTTGTTGCAGGAGTGGCAGACACATACACTTGAGAGGTGAGTGCAAAACAAAACAAATTGCATTATTATCATAATGTAGACCATGAAAGAAAAATTAAATGTCACAAGAAGCTCCTCTGCTATTTACATTCACATGAAGTCTGCGTATTAACATATGTTCTCTACTTTAGCTCCTCAGCCCCAGGATTAGCGGCATTTAACTTGAGATAATGTGTCTTAGTCTTCTCATCTTGGTTGAACAGATGACGAATGAGTCTTTTCACGAGTCTTAATTGATGAGCCAGGACTGAGCAGCAACCATGTGTCCCTGCTGTTTCCATGGCAATATTCCCCAGAGCCCTTTTATAAGGAAGGCTGGGTTTCCCACTCTCCCTTCTTTCTCTTTGGGCTGCTTTAGCTGTGAATTTGGAGTTGGAAAAAGACTCGTACTAGGTCCAAGAAGTTTCAAAAGACACAGACGGCTTGTCTGTAAAGCCTTTTTTCTAGCATAGAGAGCAGGCACTGCTGTAGCTGTTTGCTGTCGCTTTGCTGCACATTTAACCATGTTTCCGTATTATCCTAGACATGTTGCAGTTCTCACTGAGACCATCAAGAAAGGAATTCATGACGCTGACTCGGAGGCCAGATCTATAGCCAGAAAGTAAGTCTGCCTTTTTGTCTGAACACGTAATTTGGCTCTGTATTTCATGTTCCAACCTTAATTATAAATCTTATGTTTGATGGGTTTTTTTTGCTGCAGATGTTATTGGGGATTTCACGGTCACTACAGCCGAGAGGCGGAGCACCTGTTTCAGGCTCTGGAGTCGACCTATCAGAAGGCCATCCAATCTTACCTGAAGAGTTCAGACAGCATTGTGTCACTGCCTCAGTCCGACCGTTCCTCCTCCAGCTCTCAGGAGAGCCTCAAGTGAGACGCATACACTCGCAGCACTCCTACAATTTTTACACAGATTTACATGCTGCCTGCATTGAAATGTGTTCATTTTAATTGCAAATGCTGCAAAAACTCTAATATTAACTCAGATATTAAGCCACAGATGCCATAGTTTTGACAGGTACTATTAGGAACACAGTCTCGAATTTTTATTTATTTATTTTCCCCACGTGGGTATGGTTATAGCCCATCTTGTCATTGGTACTAATTTGTATTTGCTCTTTTATAATTGCACAGGCAGAAGGCACATGTCCCATTATTGATCGGTGGTGTGTTGCATAGTAATCGTGTACTGGATATTAGGCAATTATCTCATCTCCGACTGGCATCTGCTAGTTGTCTGTTTAGAGAGAGTGAGATCATCATTCCACATTTATCACTTAGAGTGCTGGAGCAAGTGCACTAATGTTTTCTGTCACTGCTCAGTTGGAGCAAATAAAAGCATCATCACCATGGTTCCTGTTAACAAAACTAGTAAGCACATTAATCACCAAGGAAGAGCAATGTAAATGTTGGTATGGGCTCACGTTCAGCTAATGAATGAAAATATTTCACAATCTTTTGATCCCTATGTTACTGACTGTTAATTTGGAGTTTAAGATGCAGTCTGCACAAGATTGTAATTGTTTACATTTTGAACACAACCCAGGGACTGCTGTGTGAATAACTCATGTCTGTTCTTTTCAATTCAACTCGTTTGTGTTCTGTAGCCACAGCACCCCTGTCTGCCTTAATCTGTCAGGAAGACTAATCTCATCAAACTGGTGCCAGAAAGGCTCCTAGATTCTCATCTTTGCCAGCTTATCTGTGCTTGTCTCATGTTTTTGCAGAAAGGTTTTTACCTTTTGAACATTGCTCTGTTCCTCTAACTCTCTTCCTTTAATGGGCAAATAACCTCTTTCTGTTTTTTTCTGCCCAGTCGACCGCTTTCTGTGCGGAGTACGATCGGAGGAAGCATGACCAGAAGTAAGCATCTTGCTGCCTCTGTGTAAAACTTAGTCCCATGTTGAACCATACAACCTAATTGTATATTTCTGTTTCAGGTTAATGCAGTGAGATCTTGTTTTTATCTCAAGCTTAACTTTAGACGACCTATTTATCTGATAGGCAAGGTGGTGAGCTCCAGGGCGCCGTCCACCCCTGGCTCCCTCCAGCGTTCGCGCAGTGACATTGATGTGAATGCGGCTGCCAGTGCCAAGTCCCGGATGCCTGCCGTGCCCTCTCATCCCTCTCCTTCCCCCTTCAGCTCAGCTGCAGCCCTCCCCCCAGGATCCTATGCCTCCCTGGGTAAGAAACCAAACTTCAAGCCCACAGCAATCAGCTCAGCGTGCCCAGCCGTTGGATATAATTTTTTCACTCTCAACCCTAATTAGAGAATTTTAATGGAATGCCCATAAAACCACTGGCTTTTATGGTCATAGCAGCCCATTAATAAAGTTGATGGCCACCTTAGGTGCTATTAAGCTGTGCTCTGATGAGGAACCAATAACGATCAGTGTCATGGATGTGTTGTGCTTGGTTATCCGTGGTTTTGGGTAGCTTTTGAAAATTCATAAATGATACTGATTTCCTCACTGCCAGAGAGGGTCTTTCAAGCACAACCTAAACACTTTAGTTTATTTTATGAGCAGAACTTTGCTTCATAGATTATATAATTTATTATTCTACTATAATTCACTTTACACCAAAAAAAAAAAAATCTTTTTGGAGGCACTGCCTTTCTTAGCTACTTTGGCTCTTTTTTTATGGCTTAATACACCTTCATGTGTTCTGTGCTGTTTTATTCTGTTATCTGAAATAACATATACTATCGATCATACTATCTTCCCTTACTTGCAATCACTAACAGTTCTATGCTTCCACGCAAGCCCTGTCATGGTTTACAGCCCTGTCTTCCACGCTTCCGAAATAACTGACTCTAACCTTTGCCTCTTATACTTCCTCTCTTCACTTCCCTGCTTTTGTTTTGCCCGAAAGATGGTACACCTGGTAAAATAGATGGTAAGATTTGTGTATATAATCTGTGTGTATGTGTGTCTTGGTCTCAACACAGCCCTTTGGAGGGCCATAGGCAGTGTTTGTTTCCCCAGTATGTAAATAGCAGTTATATGTGATGCCTCTTCTTCTGCATGTCTTGTCTGCATGATGCCTCAACCCTGTCCAAAACTATGATTTGGTAGTGAGTAGCAATGTACTGAATTTAAATATTCTTCCACTACTTGGGATTCTCAGATATGGTTTTGTCACCAGTCTATCCAAGCTGAGCAGTTACTCGGAGAGCACTTCAGAGTTTTATTGTCCACAAATCTAAGTACAATTATACTGAATCAGTCTTGAAAGGCAATGTTGTACTGTTAGCGTTTAAAACCTAATGCTTTATAAGATTATTTGTACTAAAGGGTTTGTCTGAGATTGTAATCTTGGTATTACAAATTAGACTAAAATCGACCTAAAAGGATACTTGGACTAGTTCCTTCAGTTATACTTATTTTTTCTGTTTCATTTGTCACACGGTCAGTTCGAGATCTTATCCATAAATGTTGATACAGATCAATGAAATACTTCCATGACATTTATGTGAAAGTAAACTAGAGTTAGATTGAAAACGTACTTCAAACTAGTCACTTTGCCACACTGACAAAACATATGCTTATGTATACAAACACGGGTACAGTTACCTTTTTTTTTTTTCTTAGCATGTCCACACTCCTTGTACTTAACTACTTTATATTCAAGATCTTTGTGCCTTAAATCCTGTCCTGTTTTTAATGTCTGTCTCTTCACGTTCATACAGTCCTGTTTCTCCTTCGTCTGATATTCTATCGATCTCTCTCTCTAATGATGAACTACTTTCTGCCTGGTTTGTGTGCAGGTCGTGTGCGCACCAGAAGGCAAAGCTCCGGAAGTGCCGCCGGTGCAAACGCTACAGTAACAGACAGCCGAGGTCGAAGTAGAGCTAAAGTGGTCTCTCAGTCCCAGCGTAAGTGTCCCACATGGTCTTCTCACCTCTTACACACTTCGAGCAGCTCCAGCAGCTGGAATCACTTTTGTACTAGCCATCATAATGTGTGGCAGCACTATATTCATTTT
The DNA here is from genome assembly GCA_030068335.1 of Chrysichthys cranchii. NCBI lineage: Eukaryota > Metazoa > Chordata > Actinopteri > Siluriformes > Claroteidae > Chrysichthys > Chrysichthys cranchii. Next base: position 9,902,851 of record JAQMCW010000034.1, read on the forward strand.
CAGAAAAGCATACTCCTGTAGTATGCTGCCTCTTCCTTGTGGCTAAAAATCATCTCTCTTCCCTGTTTTCTGTGTTATTGTAACACAGAAGAGCTTCCAGATTAAGATTTTTAATGTACTTTACAGTTTAATAATGTAATGCTTTTGAGTGTTAACTTCTCTAATGCACGAATGAATAACATTTCCCTGATGCATGCTGGATAATCATATCGCACTGAGCTTCTTTTGTAACTTTTCACCTATCCTTTGGCGTGCCTCCATACACAAGGATCCAGATCAGCTAACCCTACTGGTGGTAAGCTCCCAGATTCATCTGCGCAAAGCTGACCCAACACTTGATCAGCACCCTGCATGACCTTTCCTTGCTTTTGTCTCATCAACTCATATGTGCAGGACATTGTGTCTTTACTTTTGCTATTATGATAGTTGGATATTGTGTCACCAGATTTTATTTTGAGTAGTGTTTTTACCCATTTATTTATTGCCCCTGTGTATTTGTGTCAGTGTTGATTTGTGCAATTGTTGTATCTTAATCATCTTGTCTTCCCTAAAGTCTAAATAAATCCTGGTTATAAATCAAAAGCATTCCACCAAAGCTGATATCTCTTCTCCAGGAGTTGTCCTGTAGGCATAGCTACTTTGTTTTCAGATGTTTAAATGCAATGCATTACGTGAAAACTATCTCCATTGCCACCTTGTGGATATGGTAAGATTAGTGGAGCAAGATTGCGAAATATGTGCAGTGCTATTACTTTTATATTTCCTTTGAAGACTGAAGACTTTTCACAGACTGCTCTGCACAGAAAATGGGCACGTGAAATTTTGACTGAGGTTTTCCTTGCGGCTTTGGTTTTTGTAGCTGGCAGCCGTTCTAGTTCCCCAGGAAAGCTGTTGGGTCACACATATGGCAGAGTCCCGCGTACCACAGCCATGGCTTCCACACCTTCAGACAAACGAGCAAGGGTCCCGAGAAGCCAGGGCTGCAGCCGAGAGACCAGCCCGAACAGACTGGGTATAGGTAAGGACACACATGGTGTGTTAATGTTCCTAGCTTTCAAATCACAGAGATCTAAACATTCGTAACAAAACATATAACTCTTTAAAGACCTAGAATGGGTTTTTGAAAAGCATCTGAGGTCACAAAAAGCTTATTTCTGCCTTAAACTAGTATTTGTTTGGAAAGAAAAGTGTGTTAATAACAGCATTTTTAACCTTTATGATGTATAGTTGAGGTTTGCAGCATAACGATATTGCTTGAGGATGCCATGTATCACAAATGCATATCTTTTTAGTGCAGTGTTTCCCAAAGAAAATATAAGGGTATTATTAAATAATACCATAAATAAGGTGCTCCACTGCAAATTTTATGTGCCAAGAACGTTGTGTCAAAGAAGTAATCCACTTGCATGAACAGTCGATATTGACTAGTAGCGGTGTTAGCAGCTTACTAACCTCGACAACCCAGCAGTACTCCAACGTTAACTTTTAGCTGTCCTTACAGCTATGCTCCTTAAATGATTGCTAAGAACTTATTTGAAGGGTTCTGTGTCCAAGATTGACAGTGTTTTGTTCAGGACAAGGATAGACTTAACTTGGACAAATTTGTGCAGATATGTTCATTATAATAGATATGGATGAACTCCTGATCGATTCAGGAATGCAGCCTGCCGTCTTCTCTGTGTGGAAAAGAGTGAGAGTGACGGAGGCCAAAAGGAGGATCAACGCAAATCAGTGCTATACAACGAAATAGGTTTTTACCCAATTTAAATAGTTAAAACAAATAAATAAATAAATATGTGGTGGTCAATGCTGATATTGTACGGGAAACACTGTAGTAGTATCCTGATTTCCTTCTTAGAATTACGTCAGTGCAGAGGGATGAGATGCCACTCTAAGGATAAAATGGCTCAGCCTTTGGTACAGATTGCTTATTCTGTTACTTTGTGACTAGCTTCTCACTACTCTCTTGTTTTTTTAACTGGTTTACCTGTTACTGAATAATGGTAAGGTTTGATTAGCTTCTATTTATGCTTCTCATCAAATTTGTCAATCAGCTTTGTGATCACTGTGTGTGATCTGACCAGATCCTGACCAGGAGATTTTTTGTTCTGATGTGGTTTTTTTTTTTTTTTTTTTGCTGGTTGGTGTTACAATGCATAAACTTACATCTTTTATAAGAATTGTCTTGGCAGACTAATGCTAACCTAAAGTGTTCAGCTTTTGCCTTTATGTCTAACTTTTGAAGCAAAACACCAGGCTCGTTGCAAAGCCCCTGTCTTCCCAACACTTCTTCTTGTCGTGCTAACTGTGGCACTATGGCATCCTGACTAAAACGCTAACCTGTGTCCTAACAGCTGAGCTGTGTGGTAAAGCTCTTCTTCCTGCTGCTTCTCGTTACCGCACGCTAGCCAGGAGCAGTCGCATCCCGCGCCCCAGCATGAGCCAGGGCTGTAGCCGTGACACGAGTCGCGAGAGCAGCCGTGATACCAGCCCTGCTCGGGGTTTCACTCCTCTGGGTGAGTAAATTGAACCGGGCACTGATGGATCAGCAGCTCAGATCAGCTTTTATCTTACAACCCACTATCCTGAAATCATCAGTACTCAAATTATATTCCAGGCATTCTCTGTGATTTTTCTACCTTCCACCAAAGAAATGGTCCCAGCCCAAAGCCCAGTTGATGATATGTAGTTCTATCTCGTGCCTGATTTCTGTTTTGCATGCACTAATGTTCTCAGAGTTTGTAAAGCTGATTTTCTTTTTTTGGTCTACACATCGCCTTTATCGTACATATGTACTTAATTCATCCAGTTACTTAATAGGTAATGGTATGTACTGAAGTTGTTCAGTCTTGTAGAGAGAAATAGCAGAGCGGAGAAAAGGCAGTAAGTGTATTGCAATGTACACCGCATTGTATTATGTGTTCATTGCCAATCTGCTTCTGCTGCTTGTCAATTTGCCTTACAGTGACCATTGGATACAGTACACGCCACTTCTCTCATACTGCTTGGTCTAGCCCAGTGCTTCTCAATTATTTTCTGTTACGCCCCCCTTAGGAAGAAGAAAACATTTCGCCACCCCCCCCACTCTCCCCCACGACTATAAATAGTATCATTTGTCTATAAAATTGTTGTTATAAGTACATCTCGGCATAAGTACATCATTGTATCCTTATTAACATTTAAAGAAAAGAAAAAAGAAACAAATATAGATCAGCTTAAAACAAAGAATAACTTTATTAACGTTGTTTTTGTCTGTAACTGTAACAGAAAAGATTTAAAGTTCATGTGTAGTACTGCAACTCTCTAAACTACTACTACATTTAAAGTGCATCAATTTGACTGAAATTTAAAAAAAAAAAAACAAACCTTATTCAAACTCTAAACATTTTTGACCGACTTGAATTTGATTCTGAAAAATAAAATTACGCTTCATCATATTTCCCCGTCTTAGCTTTCGGGAGACTTTCGTTTGTCTCGTTATCTCCGTCTCTCTCCGCCTTTATTTTCGTCACTGTTAAATATTTTTCCATTTTTCTTGAGGGTTTGTTTACTGCACTTCATATCTCCTACTCTGTGCTGTGTGTGTGTGTTTGTGTGTGTTTGTGTGTGTGTGTGTGTACACGTGTGTGCCCTACCCTGCCACCTACTGTAGTGGATGTGCAATTACACTTTATTCTAGTACGGCATTAAAAAAGCATGTTCCCAGGGGTCACACGCGCCCCTCCGGCATCGCACCTGGGGGCCCCACTATTTGAGAAGCACTGGTCTAGCCTGTTTGTCTCTCGTAGTTGGATAACTGTTGGGTTTGGTGGGAATGTGATATGTTTGCTGCGTGGGATGGCAGGGTGTTGGTGTAGTGCAACACTAATCCTCAGTGGGGTGTTACCCCCCCTTCTTCCTGTCCCTGCAGCGTCCCGACGCCACTCTCGCTCCACCAGTGCGCTGTCCACGGCTGAGCCCGTGGCCCAGTCAGGTGACCTGCATGCCCCCCTTTCCCTGTCTTCCAGTCATCATGTCTTAACATTGCCCACTCATGCGAAACTTTCACACTTCACTTTGTATGTTAGAGTATTTGTTAGACTTGACATCAATGGGGCAGACTGATGTGCATGTACTTTTTTTTTAAATTTTTTTTTTTGTTTTAAGAGTAAGTGAGGTGTGAAGTTTACCCTCGTCACTATGTCATGCACATTCAGAAGTTTTGTTTTTCATTTTTTGTATTGGATAATACATACTTGCTGCCTGTGGACTTTATCTGAATAGTGTTTGAGTGCAAATTTATTTTCTGCTCCATGTATTCAGTTTCTTTTAAGGTTTTGTGTTTGTGCCATGCTGATTTTCTGGGCATCCTTATTAGCATATGAGATGATATTTTTTTGTTTCAGTTGCCTTGCGTGGTCATTTGTGATTATTGGTGTGAGGTGTTGCATATTGTCCTAGTTGAAATGTATGAAGATTGTGCTTTCTATAGTGTGTAGCTCTATATAAGATATTGAAGTATTGTTTGTGTTTGTTCTGACTTGGTTTTATTCGGTGTTTAGGTGGTCATTTTATCAGAGACTGATGCCACATGATTGTTGTAAAATTGTCCAATATGGGTCATATTTGCCTGTACTTAATTTCAGTTGATCTCTTTCCTGCATCAGTTGATCTCTTTCCTAGATGCTTATACTAAGTCAGGGGTGTGAAACCTTATTTGGAAAGGGCCGTGGTAGGTGCAGGTTTTCATTCCAACCAAGCACAACTCACACCCGAGTAAAGCCAAGCTCAACTGATTAAACGGTTGTAATCAGGTGTGGCTCCTGCTCGATTGGAATGAAAACCTGCACCCACGCCGGCCCTTTATCGACAGGTTTGACACCCCTGTTCCAAGTGATTATATTGGTGATTGTCTTTTTTCTATATTTGTTTATTAATTCCTTTCTCTCCAAATTAAGTCTCTTGTGTGGTAAGTAACTTCATATTTAATTTGGCTCTCCAAATATTAACTCCTGGTGTTTTCTCCCCACTTTCAGATCGATTTGGGCTAATCCATCAAGCTCGTATTTCTGCCTCTGTTAACGCCATGAGAGTTCTGAACACGGGGACAGAGGTGGAGGCAGCTGTGGCTGATGCTTTAGTAAGACCCCTACTATTCTATACAGTTTGATTAGTACACTATTAGTTGTTTGTACTTGAAACAATTTCATTTTCCAATGAACACATTGTCTCTTCAACTTACGTTTTATTAAACATGTTAATTCAGTTGTGATACCAGGTGAAGCTAGATCCAAACATTTTTAAAGAAACTCTACAGGTTACTTTTCAAACAGAAATGTGTTTTTAGATGCTAGACTTGACAGTTTGAAGCTCTATATAAGCACTTAAATGGTTTAATAAAATAATAGACAGTCTACTGAATACAGTGCTACAGAATTCACCATGATAGTCACACATTTTTCATAACTCGAGTGCAATTTCCACAATATCTGTTCTGCATTCAAAAGTGCCCTCTTTGAAATACATGTCTCTTTGCTCTTGCTTTCTTGTTTGTCTGGTAATACCGTCAGCTGTTAGGAGACTCCAGGAATAAGGTAGTTCATCACTCACTGTTTGTATTGCTGTCCTCTCCACTAATCAACAAAGTCACTCATGTTGTCATTACTGAGTCAACCATCACAAGCATTTTCAGTTCTAATATGCATAGCATCATCATTATCCTGAACTCTGTCAACATCAGTCTTTAAAATATGAGATATAGTCCCCTCTGAAAGTACTGAAACAGCATGGCCAATTTGTTTGGTTTTGATTTACATGATAAACATTTGGGTTTGGGATCAAAAGATGGCTATGAGATGATGGATCACAGTTTCAGCTTTTATTTCCTGATATTTGAACGGAGATGTGCTAAACTTAGAACATGACAGCTTTGGTGGCAGACCACCCAATTTTTCGGTGTAAAAAAGTATTGGAACAAATTGTCTTAAAGTAAATAACTTTTAATATATGATTGCATGCCACAATATTTGGTTTCATATCACTTGCTTGCAATAGCTGTATCAACCTGGAGACCCACAGACATCACCGGACTGATGCATTCTTATTTTGTGGCATTTTTTCAACCATCATCTTTCAGGGTTTTTTTTTGTTTTGTTTTGTTTTCGGGGTCTCTCCCTTCACTCTCCTGTTCAGGAAGTGAAATGTATGTTAGTCAGGTTAAGGTCTGGTGATTGATTTGGCCAGTCTAAGACCTTCCACTTTTTCTTGCTGATGAAGTCCATTTTTTTGTATTGACAGTGTGTTTTGAGTCATTGTCTTGCTGTATGATGTTTCATAAATAGGCAAACAGAATGTTTGTGTAGACTTCTGATTTTAGCAGCTGAATGAATTCATGAGCTACGTCATCGGTAAGAATTAGTAAGCCTATTGCAGAAGCTGCTATGCAAGCACAAGCCCTGAAACTATCTCCGTAGTTTTTTACTGATGCACTTGTACGTTTTACATCATAAACGGATTCTTTCTTTCTCCTCACTTTGGCCATGGTAAAGAACAATCTTTGTGAGGATGCAATTCTAATTCTAATTTGGCCTTCTGATACTTACTGCATATCAGTGGATTGCATCTTGTGTTATGGAACCTCAACTTCTGCTCTCTAAGTCTTTTTCAAACAGTGATGAAATCTATGAAATCTTCATTCACTGATGAAATCATTCATTGATAACATCATTCACTGTTTTTGGGTCATAGCTCTTGCGATATCTGTCATCAACTGCTGTTGTTTTCCTTGGCCGGCCTGATCAATGTCTGGTTGTTGCTACACTACTGCTTTCATTCTTTAAGATGGGTGGGTTTTAACAAAAGGTTTTCCAGACATTGTGCTATTAATGACCATGCTTTATCTATCCTGCATGGCTTTTCATTGCAAGAAAAATAAATATTGACTTGTGCATGGTAATAATTTTTTTTTAAATAAACACCAATCCCAGACTGGCTACATTATAATAATGCTTTTTTTTTTACCTTCTGTAACATCTTGTGATCTTTTCACAGCGTAAACCTATGAGAAGGCGGTACGAGTCTCCAGGAATGTACTCAGATGACGATGCTAACAGCGATGCATCCAGTGCCTGCTCTGAGCGCTCATACGGCTCTCGTAATGGAGGAATTCCACACTACCTGCGGCAAACAGAGGACGTTGCTGAGGTGCTGAACCACTGTGCCAGCTCCAACTGGTCTGAGAGAAAGGAAGGACTCCTGGGCTTGCAGAACTTACTTAAGAGTCAGCGTGTCCTTAGGTATGCCTAAAGTAGATTAAAACACATACATTCAGTGTATTATTTAACAAAATAAATATGCTGTATATATGTAGTGTAGCACTAGAAATCATCTGTGAGCGTTGTCATACAGTTTTCTTTAGAATGCATGTTTCAGTGGTGTTATTACGATTTCATTCTCTATAGTATCCAGCACTGGTTGAACTACTTACAATCCATTTCTTTACTTGTGCACTTGTATGTATTTGGCAGCCGTGTGGAGATGAAAAGGTTATGTGAGATCTTCACGAGGATGTTCGCAGATCCTCACAGCAAGGTAACTCGCAGGAACAATGGCATGCAGCTTTTAATTATTTACTAACTTTTGCTTTAAAGTTTTGTGAAGAGTCTTGCTTGGGTTAAACACTTGGGAGGAATACTAAAAGCACAGTTCTTATAAATGTTTATAAAAGTTGATTGGTGCCCACTAACTGAGTGTGTTTTTATTATTTGCATGTTCTACCTTGGTCTGGGTGTTAATAACAGAGAGTAAGTGAAGTTTGTCTGGTTTTTCCCTGTCCTATTGTAAATGTACATTATACTGATTAAACATTCATTATAGTGTAATGAACAGCTATTATATTATCTTTCTGGTTTAGAGTGTTTAAGTTTGCTTTCCTGGTTGTTTATTATCTTGTATGTATGTGGACCTACTTGGTGTATATTGTGTCTCAGGTGTTCAGCATGTTCTTGGAGACTTTGGTAGATTTCATCACTGTTCATAGAGAGGACCTTCAGGACTGGCTTTTTGTCCTGCTCACTCAACTGCTAAAGAAGATGGGAGCTGATCTCCTGGGTTCAGTTCAGGCCAAAGTCCAAAAGGCTCTGGATATCACTCGGTTAGTTGCGTGTCTTTATCAACTTAATTTATGTGTGCGTTCTTTTTTTTTTATTGCTTATTTATTGTGCTTTTTATATGTTTCGTTTTTGTCCTGCAGTGACTCTTTCCCATTCGACCAGCAATTCAACATCCTTATGAGGTTTATTGTTGATCAAACACAAACCCCCAACTTGAAGGTATGTGCTTTGAGTAGATCCTACATTTATCATCATATTTAATTCATAGTGATTATATTGTTTGGGCTGTGTATATTTTAAATTACAGGTTAAGGTTGCCATCCTGAAGTACATTGAGTCTCTGGCAAGGCAGATGGACCCTGCAGACTTTGTGAATTCCAGTGAGACAAGATTAGCTGTGTCCCGTATCATAACCTGGACCACCGAACCCAAAAGCTCCGATGTCAGGAAGGTATGCCTCCACCAAGATATTTAAACAAGGTTAAGGATTTACATATAATTCCCTCTGAATGTATTGCGATGGCAAGGCAATGTTTTTTGCTATACACTGAAAACATTTTTTGATCCTTGTTTAAGAGAATGTGGGTCACATAGCAAGATATCAACCCTAAGTACTCAAGTCATTCTACCAAAGAATGGTTAAAGAATATGATTATAATCTTAATCTAATAGAGATGTTGTGTGGTTCATGTGAGGAAACCCAGCAACAACCCAGAGTTGAAACTGTTATTTTTAAGGAAGAATGGGCTAGAATTCCTCCAAACCGATGGGTCAACAGTTACCGAAAACATTTAGTTGAAGTTATTGCTGAACAACAGGGTCTGAAAGCAAAGGTTCACATACTTTTTGCCACTCACAGATCTATGATATAGGATCATTTTCTTCAAAATAAATGACGAAGTGTAATGTATTTTGTTTCAGGTCATATTTATGCAGAAATATAGAAAATACTAAAGGGTTCGCAAGCTTTCACTCACCACTGTGTGAATATGGGTGTGGGTGTGTGTGTTGATGGATAGATAGACCGATTAAAATATTTAATTAGTTAGTTGTTTATGGTTACAAAGCATTAGTTTGGGGTTGGTTTGCTGTAATCTGCTGGATGTCTCAGCAGTGCAAGATCATCACATTTCTCCTGGTAAAGAGCCTTACATGCTTCAAGTTCACAATCAGCCTTTGTTATTGTCTTATACTTGCACTATGGCCTAGACCCTTCATAACTGGTCGTGTGAGGAATTTTCAGGCAGGCCAAGCACTACAGCCGTGCTGCCCGGAGAGGGTAATCTGGAGGAAAGGTGTAAGCAGGTAGTGCCCTCCTGTCAGCCTAACTGCCAAACCGCACACCCCACGGCCTCTAACCCTCACATTGAGCGTGATGAGCGTGACCTTTCTGTCTCTAACCTGCATCTCACCGCCTCACATAATGATCCCTAAGCATCACAATCCTTTTGATAAGGGACAGGGAGGGATTCACACTGACAAAATTAGAAACTGGGTTCTATTATATTTTGTTGTTCAGTGTCCTCACTTTGTGATAGCTGTAAAAGTATGCACAAGCCTACAAAGCACAAGGACTGCTGTCTTTCTTTCCTTTCTAACACATGTTGAATGTTCTGACAAAATAACCCTGAGGTAAACTATATGCATGTGTGTGTAGTAGCTAGTAAACTGTGATAGGACATTTGCAACTGAATGCACAAGCTGATGGATTTTTAGACTTGCTCAAAATACACAACATTTGCTTTGTGGATTGCATCTTTGATGATTTCCCTCTCTGTATTACTTACCCTTGTTAACTGCATTATTTATAAAAGTTCATAACGGTTTTGATTGCTTTAGACTGTGAGTTGTGCCTCTGATGGTGTGTTTTGTGTTGTGTAGGCTGCCCAGGTGGTGCTGATCTCTCTCTTTGAGCTAAACACACCTGAATTCACTATGCTTCTTGGAGCTCTGCCCAAAACATTCCAGGATGGAGCCACCAAGCTCCTCCACACCCACCTGAAGAACTCTAGCAGCACCAGTGGAGTGGTAAATGCCCTTTTTTTTTTCTCTGAAAGCCATGCATTTATTAGATTACACAGTCACCTCATTATGGTCATCGGCCATCTGGTCATGTTTAATGTTTTTACATGGTAATCTACATCTTGTCCTCATGTATACTTTTAGTCTGTGTCACAGGCTGCCTTGATGTTTGCTTTTCCACTTGTGTACCCGAGTACGGGTTTGCTGTTTTATGTTCCTTTCTCTTGTTCATTCAGAGTTCTCCCAGCAACACAATTGGCCGTACACCACCCAGGCATCCATCCAGCAGGACGAGCCCCCTCACATCTCCCACTAACTCCTCTCACACTGGCCTTTCACCAAGGTAACCTGTCTCTTCTTGTCATACACAGTTCACCAGCCCAACGATTTTAGGCGTGGAAATGTAGTGGATACTATACTCCATTGCAGGTCACACATTCTAGTTTTCTTTAATGTCTCTCATAATACCTTTACTGTCTTTTAAGGTTGTCTCTTAAGGGTTTTTTTTATTTTTATTTTTTTTTATAACAGATAGGACAGAATTAACTGTAGACCTGTTGACAGTTTATGGGTTTCTAAAACTCCTTGACTCGTACATAACGCAAACCTCAACATTCCAAATATAGCACTTTTTTTTTCTCTCTTCCTGTTCTTCCTTTCATATCCCACTCTAATCCTCTCCTCTCTTCACGTCTAATTTCCACTCCTCTACTTTCCACTCCTTTCCTATTCTCACCCCCTTCCATTCTCTTGCCCTATTATTTATTTCCTCTCTCTTGTCCTGTCCTGTTCTCTTTCCTCTCCTGCTCCATTCTTTCTCTGTCTCTCTCTTTCTCATATCTCTCTCTCTCCTCTCTATCTCTGTCTGATCTTTGGGCACAGTCGGTTGTGGGGTTGGAGTGTCGATGGGTTCTCAAAGCACCCAGCACCTCCTCTACCTCCTCCATCTCAGCCCTCAGTCACTGCCCCTTCCCTCAGGGCCCTGCGCTGCGCATTCTCCCCCAGGTAACTCAGCCACTAGGCTATCATTGCGAGGAGGGCAGCATGGGTGCTAGGACCCCACCCACTCAGGACAAGCCCATCAGAAATTTTTTTAAAATTTTCTTCCAAAAGTAAAAATATAATTTATCTATAATAAAAAAAAAACATTTTGCAAACCTTTAGTCGAGTAAAATAGTTTTTGACGTCATGTCTCTGTAGTCCGGCACATTGGATTTGGAATGAATAACATTTGATTGAGCCCAGTTCAGCTTGTGCTGAGGAGTCCAAAAGTTCCTCTATAACTTTTCCCTCTAAAATAGTGCATGCGCTTTTAATCGACCTCAATTCAACATTAACGAGGGCATATTTAATTCTTGTTCTTCACTTCACCTTATTGCACATGTTATGTTCATCACTGTTTGGCAAGACCATGATTTTCACTCTTCACAATGCCTTCATGTTTTGTGTATATATACAGCATAACAATGACTCTTGTTTCTTCTCTCTTTTCCCCTGCACAGTATGCTGGAGTATGATACAGAGAATTTGAACTCTGATGAAATCTACAGTTCACTGCGTGGCGTTACAGAGGCCATCCAGAGTTTTAGATATCGCAGTGAGGAGGACCTTAACGAGCCCATCAGGCGTGAATTCAAGAAGGATGATGGGGTAGGTGCTGTCAGAACTGCTGAATGTGATAAGTTTATGTGCTACAGCTCTGTTGCATGTCAAAATTTGAAGTGGTTTAGGAATTATGAGCATGAGTGGAAGTTAAGACACTGTCCTACTACTGGAACAATATACATTCTAACAGTAGAGTGCAGTCTAATGTTTCTGCAGGGTGTTACTTTTAAATAAATGTTATTCCATTCCAGCAGCACCTTTAGCAGCAGTACTTACATGCTTATACTTTGTGCATTTATTGGAGAAAACAATCATTTATGAGTTCCGGACGCAACTCCCCCTCAGGTTGGCAGGGAGACTGCATCTCCTGGGTCAGATTCCCGGTTAGGTTTGGACATAGTCGAGGGAGGACGCACTGCCCTGGATAACAAGACATCTCTGCTCAACACTCCCTCTCCACGCGCTTTTGCTGGGCCAAGGACACGAGAGTTTGCACCATATGGCTATGGAGACACCATTGGTGGTTATGATAAGAGTGCTTTGAAAGAGGCTGTCTTTGACGATGACGTGGAACAGTTCCGTGATTGTGAGTTTGCATTCTGCCTTTTAAGTATTTTCTGCTCTGCTCACCTTGTCCGTTCCATACCACTTCATATGATCATTGCTGTCTGTGTTAAATCAAGAAAAAAAAACTTTTATAGGGCATGAGAAATCAATCTTAGAGCAGCAAGCAATAGTCTACCCTTAAAAATCATATAAAAGCTCATTATAACACGCAAGACGTGCGAACAAAGAGGTTCTTTGTTTTGGACCTGTGTGGCACCTTGCTGTGCACAACTGTCCAAGCCATTAAGCCGTAAACCAAGCAGAAGGTCCAGTCTTGCATAGGTAACTTGGTGTATATGAGCTTTAGTTGATGTTAGTGGAGTAGCTAAAATGCTTAAGAATGAGCAAGAATGTATATATATATATAGATGGAAAGTATGAAGAGTAGAATTAGAGATGCGGAAGAACAGTAAAGTTGAAAAATGCTTTGTAATTGGCTATCAGAAGGAAAAATAGGATGAATTTTATCATCAGATGTATCGTGCCATGATGCACAAAGGAGGCATGGGCTTGAAGAATGACAAAGTTACATGGCACTCTATATGGATTTAAAAACATAATGAAAGTTAAATGAATTCTGAATGAATGAGAAAAGCAGAAGCGTTCCTCTCTCTCAAGAATGAGGACAGTATTTTTCATGTGTACTCTTCATAAAGGCAAAAGTAGGGGCTCAAGGGGGGGGTGTCTGGTTACACCTAGTGTTGGTCATCACATCCCTGCTGTCCTCCCTCCTCCTCTCCTTCCCTCTCTACAGGCCGTCGGCAGGAGTGCAGTGAGAACAAGATGGTGCTCTCCAAGGGCTTTGCTCCTGGTAAAGGCCGACTCAGTAGAATAACAGATTACTCCTCTGTGCAAACAATTTGTGCGATTCTGTTTGTCTTCCTGCTTCATTCCAGTGTTTTTCATGTGCTGCATCTCATCTTTGGTGGCATGGCTGCTTCTGCACTTGATTCATTAATATTATGGAGTGACTTGATATCATAGAACTTTCGGTGGTGATGGTTTATTACTGCATTAACATTTTTTCTGCCTTTATATCATTGCTTTTTGCTGTAGGTAGAAACTAACAGAGCTTGAACTTGGATTTATGTCTGCAGTATAATTAGAGTAATCTCTAGTAGTACAGCATAAGAGTAAAAATCTGGGGAAATACTAATCGTAATTGTTTAATATTGTCTACAAGATGGTGCCTGCTCCAAATGGGATACCTAAATGAAAAAGAAAGTCAGGTCCCTTTCCTGGTTTGTCCTCTATTTTGACTGAATTTGTTTCGGATTATTTAGATCTGGTGGCAGACCTGCTGAAAGAACTGTCCAATCACAATGAGCGAGTCGAGGAGAGAAAAGGAGCCCTGGTGGAGCTGCTGAAGATTACCCGAGAAGACAGCCTAGCTGTGTGGGATGAACATTTTAAAACCATCCTACTGCTGCTCCTGGAGACACTTGGAGACAAAGATGTGAGACTATATCATTTACAACTGCCATTTACACTTTGCTGTGATGTGCAAGTGTACACATTGGTCACAATCTACATTTAACGTACTCATTCATACATGAGTATCTCCTGTTCCACAGCATCAACCAATCAGAGTGTGTAGAGTAAAATGTGCCTCCTTTGCCTTATACCATTGCTAGTGCAGTGTCAGCGAGAGATGGAGGATGCCAGGATTTGTGGTATTAGGATTTTTATTAGGAAACTGCTTTTTGTTGCACATAAATACATTAAATATATTGCTTCATTCCTATATAGGCATTGTATGACCATTTTTCCCCCTTTCCTGACTGACTTTGTAATTCACAATCTGCTCTCTCTTACAGCACACTATTCGTGCTATGGCTCTGCGTGTTCTGAAAGAAATCCTAAGGATTCAGCCAGCCCGCTTCAAGAACTATGCAGAACTCACCATCATGAAGACATTAGAGGCTCACAAAGACTCTCACAAGGAGGTTACAAACACTTTTCTTTCATGTTCTTTTTTATTGTCACCTTGGTTGGGCAATGCACATAAAATAAAATAAAGCAGTATTCTCAACCTTTATTTTTGGATGAACATCACCAGTTATGTGGGGCTTATTGACCAAGTTATCAACTTTTTGTTTTCTATTCACCACTGCATAAATTTACATGGACCTTATTTAGGAAAAGCAAAACATTCATACTTTTATTACAACCCTTTATTGGGCGAAGAACCAAAATAATAACTTAGACATCCAAAATAGCCCCCCATGCCTCTTCATGAGGTCATAGAACCACATGGATTTATATATATATGAAATACTTTACACTGACCATATATGATTATTGACCTTGATTTTCAACGTAAAAAAAAAACTTGTAATTAAACAGTCTTTTAATATCCTTCAATAATATTCTGTGGTTGAAGTTTTGAATTTCCAAGTATTTCAATTAGTGCCCTATAAAGGCTTTAAGTCTACTCATATGTCATTGCATGATTCAGAGAACTCAAACCAGGCTTTTCTCAGAAGTCATGCTATTGAAATGGCAATTAACCAGCAGGTCTCTAATCCAAGATAAAGTTCAACACCTGCACCAGTGGAAACGGAGCACCTAGGTTACGCACCCAGCACCTAAAACAGCTGAATAAATGAATGAACCATAGGGCACACCTGTGTGTCCAAGCTAAACATCCTGACAGTTTATCTAGTACCATCACTGTGTTTACTCACCTGGGACACGTGATTTATAGACGACTGATATATTCCTAGGATGTTTATGTGCATATAAGTGTTTTTACAGTTGTTGTTTTTTTTTTTAACTAAAGTACAAGATTAGATTTTTCTACATGAGGGGAAAAAAATAATTGAATGAAGGAAGGTTTTTAGAAGCTTAAATACCTTTCTCTGCTTTTATCAGGTGGTAAGAGCTGCTGAAGAGTCTGCATCCACACTAGCTGGCTCCATTCACCCTGAGCAGTGCATCAAGGTGCTGTGTCCCATTGTGCAGACTGCAGACTACCCCATCAACCTGGCAGCTATTAAAATGCAGACAAAAGTCGTCGAACGAATTGCCAAGGATTCTCTTCATCAGCTGCTGCAAGACATTATTCCTGGCCTCTTGCAAGTGAGTTTCTAATGCTTTTATTAGCTATTGTTTGTGCTGTTTTTTAAATTGTGAAGAATAAATTTAAGATTGCTGTTGTAAAAGGTATTATTCGGCAATATTTTACCCAAGTAATCACAACAATCTACCAATCAGTGCTACATGTTGGGACATGAAGGTGTGTCCAAAAGGCACTGAAGAGTTCATCTGAATAAAATGCAAATGTTGGCTAAAAGGGATTAGGGGAAGTGCATTGTCCATAAATTGGACAATCTTGTATTTATCTCTTTAATCAGTTATTTAAGACTACCTTGTTCTTCACATTTTCTTATTTTAAACCTTTTTTTGTATGTTTGTTACAGCGCATCACAAAAACAATGCAACAAATGTTATCTTGTGCTTCCCCGAAAACACACAATAGCAGGGCGTTCACTCGCCCATTTCCTTTATACAGTGGCTTGCAAAAGTATTCGGCCCCCTTGAACTTTTCCACATTTTGTCACATTACAGCCACAAACATGAAT
>JAQMCW010000034.1:9921565-9933746 GCA_030068335.1 Chrysichthys cranchii
AGATTCATGTTTGTGGCTGTAATTTGACAAAATGTGGAAAAGTTCAAGGGGGCCGAATACTTTTGCAAGCCACTGTACATTAGATGTACGTATCATTTATTATGTACGCCGCTCTATTATAGTGAGGGGTCAATTTGCTGGCATGGTTCGTGTCCATGTGTTCCCTTAGAGGGAAGAGACACTCCAGAGCCATACAATGATGTTGTGACTAATCACCCTTAGTCTGTGATGAAACATTGTCATCTTGGACCAGTCCCATCAGGATAGAAATGTCCCCATCCACAGGCCACAATGACTTGCTGTATGATTTGAAGAGAGTGATAATGATGCAAGTCATATGCAATGGCCTTCACTGTCACCAGATCTCCACTTAACTGAACACCTATGGGAGATTTTTGAACAACGTGTTGGACTGAATTCTGCCTCCATCATCAAAACATCAAGAAAAGTCTTTTTGGGAATATCGTCCGAAAGAATGGTGTTTATCCCTCCTTTATACTTCTAGTGATTGTAGATTCTGTATTGTGGCTAATGATGGCCTAATACCTTACTAATACACGTCTGAACAGTTGAACCTCTCATCTACGGACACCGCATTAACGGATATCGGATGCAACAGACAAGTTTAAAAATCTCGGGTGTTGCAAACCGTGTCTTGTAGTTCAGTAATTGTCCGCTAGGTGGCCGTGGTGTGCGTGCTACTAGTTGCTTACAAGCATCGGTTGAGCTGTGGTCGTTGTGCAGCTATACTGTTTTTTTTCGGCGATTATTTGGTGTTTTTCACCTCAGTGTTTTCTCAATGTACTTACCTATTTATGTTGGTCGTTATGCTGCTTGTTGTGTGTACAGTACTTAGGTAGCACTTTTATGGACCTTAGTGGTGTTTTTTCCTTGTATTTCCATTATTTTAACCCCCCACAATAAAACACTTCACATCATCGGACTATTCAAGTCAACGGACAACCTCTCCCCCAATTGGTCCATTAATGAGAGGTTCAACTGTACATATAAAATCAGTTGGTTAGTTATGCCATAACCTATTTCAGTTTTATTAAAGTGATCATATCTATCTGGTATTACACAGTAGTAGTAGAAGATGAATAGAAGAAAAACAGAGTTTAGTATAGTTTTTTTGTGCCTGCCAGTAATGTAAACAGCTCAGCAGTTAAATGGCCAGGGTTTAGCTGTTGTGCAGAGTTTAGCAATGAAAACAGCATGATAAGATTATTTAAGAGTACCATGTGTAGACATGGCATGATTTCAGGCACCGGCACAAAATGATCCACATGAATGTTCCAACATGATATAAATCAGGTTATGTTGCAGTGGTGCATGAAATTCATTTAAGGTCATCTATTCATATTTATATTCATTTCAATAATCTGCATATTGATAATAGGGGGGAAAGCATTATTAGCATCTACTTTGCTTGCTGTTTAAAGCCTAATGTTGAAGGCTCTTTGTAGTGCCTGGTAAACCAGTGAAAATTTCAACATGTTGCATTGACAGTGAGAAACTGGATTATCCAAATGTATTATTTATTTATTTTACTCATCACCACCCTCGCATAGCCATCTATCCTTTGACTTTTTTTTGTGTTCGTGTTTGCATGTGACTAGAGCTGCTATTTCAGTATTACCATCTATTTCTCTGTCTGTTTGCAGGGCTATGACAACACAGAAAGTAGTGTTCGCAAGGCCAGTGTCTTCTGCCTGGTGGCCATCTACTCTGTCATCGGTGAGGAGCTCAAGCCCCACCTGGCGCAACTCACGGGCAGTAAGGTATAATCATGTGTTCACCAGCTCAAAGTTCTCAGCCCTTCTTCCCACTTATCACTCTCACATTTGTTTGTTTGTTCCACTTCTATCTGTTCACATTTGCCCTAGTTCCATGCCACGACAGATTTTTGACTTGACATATGTAGATCAACAAGGCTCGATGAACACTGACTTGGTTTAGCCTAAGTTAAGTTGATGTGGCTAGCTTAGCCCAAACTCCTAGCATTTTTAGCCAGTGTTGTAGTTTGTAAGCATTCTGGAGTACACCTATGCAGCAGTGATTGTTTTCTGTGAATAAACCTATGTCAGTTCTGACTAAATGCCTGGCTAACCAACCAGATTTCTTTCAATTTAAGATTTGGACAGTAATCAGAGTAGTGGTTATATTGATGATGTGCCCACTTTTGTTGCACTTCATATTTGTTTTCCATTTTATTTTTTAGCTCATATCCAACTTATTAAAGTGGCCATGAAGCACTAGATACACTTAGCACAATTTTATAAAATGGATTCCCACGTTAAAATCCTTCAAAGTTAAACACTGTCAATGAAACTATTTTTAAAATAATCAGTAATCAAAATTAGGGGTCCCCAACCACTGGGTCTTTTGGTACCGGGCCGCAAAACAATAATAATCTTTCTGAAATTTTTAGTTATTTTATTTTCATTAGTTTCCTGGGTCTCTTATTTTGAAAAAGTCCACTCTGGTCGCGCTACTGCACGTGACTCAGAGAATGTAGCGGTTCCATCGCAACACTTTGCGCCCCCCTGGTCCGCAAACCAAACAACACCCCCCACCCCACCGGTCCGTGCTAAATATTCTGACATAAAACCGGTCTGTGGCGCAAAAAAGGTTGGGGACCCCTAATCTAAATCACATTTTTCATACTAGTGCAGGGCCATCTTGTTCTGTCATGGAATGTGTGAGGTTGGTTGGCTTGGACAAGATTATCCCACATTAGCTTATTAGTGACCTCACTGGTAATCATGGACACAGTGGAAAATGAAGAAAGCCACTAAAAAAAACAATGCAAGGGGGATAAATTTTTATTGCCCCTGAAGGCAACAACTAGGTTTATATGAGTCAGAAACCAAAGGAAAACTGTCCACTTACCTACTTTGCCTCTTAAGGGACAAGCAGTTCTTCTTTGTTGGCTAGCTGTACTGAGAAAAACAATCCCCTGTTTAGCTGTAATGGTGGGGTTTTGTAGGAAGCACTTTGTTAACGAGGACTATGTGCAGGAGAGGGATTTTGTGTCAGGCATATTAGTAGTTCGCCAGACCAACAAGCTGAAGTGCGGGGCTGCTCCCTCTGTGTTGGATTTTCTTTCTTAGAAGAGTGCAGATACGAAGTTAAACCGAGCAAAACGGACACTACAAGCACGCAGAACAAAAAACGGAGCAAAACCAGCAATGATGAGAGCACAGACATTCCCTGTTATAATTATGAAGCAAGCAGGTATTTCAGGAGCAAGCAAAGAAATGAGAAGTGCACAGGAAACCGCGAATGGGGCTCAGGGCTGTGAGAAGTGAGCGGACTTATCGCCAATGTGCTGTGTGTCAAAGACACAGAGACACATTTTGTGCTCCCATCATCGCAAGTTTTGCTCGGTGTTCCTGAATCTGCGAGCTTGTAGTGTCTGATTGATTTTGTTTGATTTATTCATCCATCAGCGATCCATCCATATGCACCGAGCCTTAAGAGAGGGGAAAGTCACATAACTGTTAATTGAAGATGAGTTCAGCAAACCCCTTTAAGGAAAATCTGAAATCACGCATTTGTGTTATAGGGCATCTTTTTAATGCATTAATTAGGGATCTAAACGTGCTATGTCCAAAGAGTGCATAAGTGTGAGTTCATTTACTAGTGACTTTCTATTCTCTTATGTTTTTTAAAACTCTGTTTTCTACTTTCTTATGGCATCTGGCCATCATGCTACCTTTTAATAATGATAAACATGGCAATTTTATGGCAGTACTAAATGTTTTCTCCACAGATGAAGCTGCTAAATCTGTATATCAAGAGAGCCCAGACGACTAACAGCAACAGCAGTAGCTCATCTGACGTGTCCTCTCACAGCTAATGCAAAAGGCATGCTCACAGTGCCCTGCCCTCTGTCGTGGGATTTTAGCTGTGCCTCCTAGAGCCTTTTTGTTGCTCCTTAATGTTTATTGTTTTCTGGATATTTCCAACACATTTTGCCCATTTCCATCAGTATTTCCTGTTTCCTAATTCATTTTCTGAATGTAAAAAAAAAAAGTTTGAAAGTTCAGTGGGTTGTAGGGATCACGTCTTCAGATTTCCTTTTTGACTGGCTCCAGTTATTTTTTTTTCTTTTAAAGAAATTACTTGATATTTAACATTATTAATGTAATGTAGTCTTTTTTCAAATCTATAGTGTTTGAGGTTTTGACATTGTTTCAAATGGGGAACAGTTGTGTAGGTTAAATGTCACTTGAATCTGAGTTAGTGGAGGATCATTTGGCTGGCCGAGTGATTTAAATGTGATTGAAATGATCAAGTGTCGTTTTAAGGTTAAACTAAAATGACAACCAAAATGTAGGACTAAGTATATAAATTTATTTAAACTCGTATTTAAATACAGTGATATGCCACCAGATCTGCACGCCCTGTAACAAAAAAAAAAAAATCATCTAAGATGTATCCTTTGTGTTTGTAATTGAAGGCTGTTTTAAATTCTGTATGGATTTGTATTATTATGAGTTTGCTTTACTTTATAAGGATGTCAGATAGCTTTTTTTTAAATTTGTTTTTACATAATGTTTTGCCCTGCCATAATGGCACAAATCAACACGAACAAGGACAAACTGCTGAGTGTATATTCCACGCAGGAGTTTGTAAATTCAGTGCAAATGTTCAGCTTCAGAGCCATGCTAAATTATTTTATTGCCATTGAAAATTCCATGAAACGTCCAATCTGTCCAGGGTCAAAGTTAGTGCAGAACTAAAGCTCCTAACCTGCTCACATCAGTTATTTATGCCGCAACTCCACAATGCAAGTAGGTACATAGAATACACAGAGTTAAAGTTAGCTGTAGTTCTTAAACTAAACACACTAAGCTCCACTAACTGGAGGAAATCCCTGGACTACCTTAATTAAGAAGACAGTTATTTTCCTCCTCACAGTGTTTGTAGAGATCATTGCAAAATTCTGGATGGACTACTCCATGAACACAGACATTCTGAAGCCCCAGTCTACAAGAACATGACAATCTAAATGAAAATATAAATGATTGATCATTTAAAAGTTGTAAACTGTTTAAAATAATTTTGTTGTTATACATGAAAACTAAGAAGTGCTTCACTTTATTGCATTGAAAGAAATATGATTCAGAGCATCTTGAGTCAAAAACACTGAATGAATAGTTAAAGAATGCTGAACCACAATCCCACCGAGACTTTATCGATCCTGCTGATCAAATGTCTAGATGCTAACAGATATTGTGCAGATGGCAGTGATTCCTGCTTTGAAGGACTATTGAATGGTGGCAGAAACTCTGAACACTACCACGCTTATTGTTTAGTTTTCTCATATTATGTTTTTGCTGCTCAGACTGTTGGTTTTATTCATGCACTCTGTTTTAAATGTGAAAAGATGTGGAAAGCGCTATAGATGCAGTGTGTGTGTGTGTGTGTCTATAGACTATATGAAATCCCTTTTAATTGGCATAAATTAATAAGAGATGCTTTGTCTAATGGCTGATCCTTTTACCAATTTCTTCTGCAGCTTTTGCTATCAGATGCTTTTTGTACATAAGTTGTTATAAACAAACAAAAAAAAAACCAAGTAAAAAATAATGGGGTTTTTGCACTCTTTTGCACGTTAGCAAATAGCCTGCATGTTTTGGAATACACCCATTTTGCGCTGCAGTGGTTGGCCTTGTTGTTAGTTTTTGACACCTTGCCTCCTCAGTCTTGTGGTCAGCCTGTAAATACAGTATTAATGCTTTCCCCAAGCAAGGAGGCACCCAAGTACAAAACTTAAACAGGGCTTAAAGGTGCCGACACACCCTTCCCAGAATCCTCTGAACCAAGAAGCCAGTCACCATACGACGCTAGCGATAATCCGCGACAATCCGGGATCTGACCCATACCCAGAGGAAATGTTTGGGATGGGTTATGAAGGGATCACTAACAGTGAAGTGAGGGAAGTTTTGCTGCACAGAACGCTAGCAGGTAGCAGTCACGTGCTTTCAAAACAAAACCAACACATTGGAATCTGGGCAGGGTGAACCTTTAATAAGGTGACCAAAATGTCATGTGATTTGTCTCTTCATAAACAAGTTCGTCATAAACTTTGGGTGAAAACATCTTAGTTTTTAAGTCCTACTACATATTGGTGCTTGTGGCTTTTGCGAAGGTACACTGTGTGTGCCTGACTTGGTAATATCTTGCTTTTTTTTTTCTAGGGTGGCCATGAGTTGATCATGGCCTGACATGGGGAAACTTTTCATATTGTTTCGATTTGGTCCAATTTTAAAACCAAGCCAGCTTTGAGGAGAAACTCAAGTATTATTTAATGTGTGGGTCTCAGTAATCTTTGAAAATGTGGGGCCACAAAAAGTATTCCAACACATTGTTTTCTGCACGTGCTCTAACTTTGTTTTTGTCGTGTAACACATATCTATATTTATACATTTAATTTTCTTTTATCATGACGACTGTACAGTTGTGTGTTTTCTTTCTTTCTTTCTTTCTTTCTTTTTTATGGCCCATGTGTGATAGATTTGCAACCTGAACCTGTTTGCCCTAAAATAAACCTGAAACCCTAACACTTTGGCTGCAATTAATTGTATGCGCGTGTTTGTGTGTGTTTGTGGTGTGAAGTGAATATCTAAAAGTTTGTGCTGGTCTTCATAAATGAAACTGCTACATTTTTACAAAAAAAAACACAAAATGTTTCTTACTTTACTGAGGTCAAGCTTAGGATTAGGGTTGGATTCAGGTGCATCATAGCATCGATTAGCTGCTTTAATAATTGTATCCATGGAGAAGGTCCTTACAAGGACAGTAAGAAACCATATCTGTGTAGGGTGAACTGCATAAAACTGTTACTTGTCAAAGTTTTATTTCTCTTACAATGCCAAAGAAGGAAACACAGGAATGCTGAGCACTGTACACAAGCTCTGTGTACTTGTCCACTATTCAGTACTCAGTTCTGTGCTGTAGCCCGTGCGCTCTCGCTCTCTCTCTCTCGCTCGCTCGCTCTCTCTCTCTCTCTCTCTCTCTCTCTCTGTGTGACTGACTCTGTGCCCCTTTCAAAGGTCGCCTGGCTATCCAATCAGCTGGACATCACGAGCCTCAACGCACTGCCCACCTTGGTGTCAGTACCCGACAGATAGCCTGTCTAACCCTCCACAGGTGTCTTTCTTCCCTTCTTCTGTGGATACAAAGGCTCTCTGGTACACTCAGGCCGAAATGTACCAGCACACAGCTCAGTCCGGGTGTGTCCGGTAAGTGGCTCAGTACCTGCAGCTCTTCCTTCTGTCCTTAAAGCATTGCTGTGTACCACTTTCCAATCTAACTTCATGTTTTTATCCATTAATAGCTTTAGTCTGGCACTGAAACGTGCATTTTGTGTGCTAAGTAAATACCAGTGGAGTGTGTGAGTTGTTTCAGGGATCAAACACCATGTGAAGCATGGGAAAGTACAGTTATTTTTAGGATAGCTAAAGTTCTGTCATTGTAATGAAACTAAGGACTTGAGTGAAACACACTTTAGTGATAAATGAGGAATTATTATTATCCTAGTGTTAAGCCTGTGGACAGCAGGCCTGCCAGTCAGAAGACCGATACAGTATGGTATATTACTGTTGTCCACATGGTGTAGTGTTGTATGGGGTGTTGGAATAATGGGCATTTAATAATGATGCTGTTGTAGATTAGGGTGTGAAGCATTGTGGGAGAGTGCAGGGCAGTGGGTGTTGGTGCAGGAACAGGTTTGGGTGATGGGGCTGAAGTGCTGTAAATGTTGTGTTTCTGGAAAGCAAACTTCCATATGGGGAAAACAATTAAAGATTTCATGACATTTTGGGAAAACCAATCATTTTAGCTGTGGTTATGTGTTTTATATACGAACTTATTTTAAATTTTATATATTATCATTTAAAGTGAGAAAGACTGTATCTTGAGAGCCTCAGGCAAAGTGAATGTAACTAATCCATTAGATGTCCTTGTACTGTACCCGATAATTAACCCTTCTGAGGCATCATGTGGCGGGCGCCAGGGAAATGCACCTGGTCATATCCGCTGGATTATCTGCGTGTATTCAGGCTAGAAGCAAAATGTAAACACTTTCCGAAAGATGACGGATGACTCTTTCAAATGATACCTTGGATGCACATGCACCCTACCGGGATCGCGAAATATATGATTTAGAAAATAAAAAAAGTGGGTATTTATGGACACTATACTGCACTGACACTACCGGTGATAAATGTGTTCAGGATATTGCCCTAATCTCTAAATGGGTGTAAATGGTTACTGAAATGATTTGAATATTTTTTTAAATATTAAAAAAAAAAAGTTACCATTTTATACGTGTTGAAACAATGACGAACATTTGAATCATTTACATAGTGTTTAATAAATTTATTACACATGATATGATTTTTTTTTCTTTCAAAACCCCTTTCAGTTTTATGGTGATTTTTAGACCAGTAGATCAATATCTCATCTTAAATGATTGAATTTATGATGAATTCTGACATCAGAGGGTATACTGCTACATAAATACCAAAAACTTTCCATAACCTCTTCAGTGTTTAGAATAACAGACAGTCTGTTGATGACTGTCATCTTCACTCCAATAATGGACGCCTATTTTGTATAGCCCTTTTGGTGTCTTTTTGGTATTTGAGATTGGTTTTGTTGTTGTTGATGATTTTTTGATATGCATACAAATGAACAACTACATAATGTGAAAACTGTTTGTTCACTAAATTTAGTTGCTCTGCTTCAAGATTGAACTTGTTTTTTTAAACGCATGTTATATTTTTGGGGTGGTTCTGGAGGTGGTATATCTATATACAGTGATCCCTCACTTATTGCGGGAGTTCGGTACCAGAACCCGCCGCAAAAAGAGAAAATCCGCGAAGTAACGACCGTGCAATAAAATATGGTTATTATTTTAAAAAATATATTTTAAGCCTTTATAAACCCTCCCTCACTCTTATAACCATTACCTGCACAGTCATACAGCATAAACACTTTATATTCTCTTAGATATTGGGTAAGATTCATTGAAATCATGTACTGTATGTACAGTAAACACAGCTGACACAGTATACGAACAACAACTACTGTATATCATTGAGGAGTTTTATTTACAAAAAAATATGCAAAACAGTTTTAAAAACATTTATTTTTTCCTTGAAAAGATCACTGTGATGGGCAGTTGCTGGCGCTGTTTTTTCTTTTGAGTCAGGAGGTTTTTATACACTTCCGTGGCGCCATCACGAGCATTTCTGAACTGCAAAGAGTGAATCATTTGTGGGTCCCATTCTTCAACCGATGACTTAAGCTCTTTAGATAACTATAAAATGGTGGCAAGGCGCTCGAGAGTTAAGCCGCCGCCTTCGTGTGCTTGATCCTCCTCTTGTTCTTTCTCTTCCTTGCTTGCTGACTTGTTCATTTCAGCCAGATCTTTGTTGGTCAGTGGTTTTGAGTAGACCTCGAGCAGCTCAACGATGTCGTCAGAAGTCATGTCATCAAAGCCTTCTCCTCCTAGTCATTTTGCCATCCTAACTGCCTCATCAACCGCAGAGTGATGAATTTCTTTGGCAGAAAATGTCCTTCAGTACTCTCTGTACAGTCTCCAGGTATGATGCGATGGTGTAATTCTTCCAGCAGACCTTCAGAGAAAAGTCTTCGTCCATTTCCATGGCATCAACCACGTGTTGCAGGGCGTTCTTAGTGTACAGTGGCTTGAAGGCCCGGATAACCCCTTGATCCATTGGCTGAATCAGTGGTGTTGTATTTGCCGGCAAGAACTCTACTTTCACGCCTTGGAAGGAAAGATCCACAGGATGACCTCTAGAATTGTCCAGCAGTAAAAGCACTTTGAACTTATGGCCCCTTTCTGCCAGATAGATCTTTACCTCCGGGATGAAGCATTGGTGAAACCAGTCAACCGTCAGGGGTTTCATAATCCAGGCCTTTGGGTTGTGCATCTAGTAGACAGGCAGCAGGTTCTTATTCTTGTTTTTCAGGGCCCGGGGGTTTTTGGACTTGTAAATGAGCCTAGGCTTGAGGAAAAAGCCCGCAGCATTGCCGCACATGACTAGCATGATGTAGTCTTTATGAGCCTTAAAGTCTGGAGCTCTTGCCTCCTCCTTCGTGATGAAGCTACAAGAGGGCATCTGCTTCCAGAATAGGGCTGTCTCATTCATATTGAACACCTACTCCGGCCGATATCCGCCTTCTTTAATGATGTTCTTGAAGGTGTCACCGACATAAATTTCTGCTGCGGCTTTGTCTGCGGAGCCAGCTTTGAATTGCCTCTTGAATTTTTCAAACCAGCCCTTGCTGGCGGCAAAGTCACTTTTCTTGCTGGGGGAATCCGCAGAAGTTCCAGATTGAGGGTCGCCCTCCAGCTCAGCCCGGCCATCCGCAAACATTTCATGAAGCTGCTTCTCTGGGATTATATGGGTGTCCATGGGGATGTTCTTCCTCAATCCAGAGTTCTGAAGCAGATTCCATCTGGACCACAGCCTTATTGTGTACGCTTATGAGTTGTTTGACGCCCTGGTTATAAGACACTGTGGCTGTAGCTCTTCTCTTCTCTTCAGCCTTCTTTATGTAGCAAACCATGGACTTGTTGATGCTGTAATGGCGTCCTACAGCGGCGCAGCTGGGCCTTTCCTTCCAAAAGCTTTACCTTTTCGGCGATTGTTAGCATCTTTGGTCTGTTCTTGGGCATGGCCCCGGAAGAAGTAGAAGGCGCAGATAGCTTTTGGTACATAACGCAGGGCTTTACTACCCACTAAAAGCTCTGTGTGCTCTGACTGGGTAGCCAGTTAGCAATCAGCCAATGGTAAATGAGGAAGCAAGTATTCTACCAGAAAAATCCTACGAACCAGCGGAAAAGCCGCAATATATAATTAGAACAATTTAAATTAAAAACCTGTGATAGAGTGAAGGCACAAAATTTGAGGCGCGATATGGCGAGGGATCACTGTACTACCTTGAATTAATAAGGTAATAAGAACCAATTACACATTACGAAAGCAGAATTCTGCTGAATAAAAGGATACCCAACACTTGGGGAAGAAACATTAAAGACTGTGATAAAATTGAGTAAAACCAAGGACATAGCAAAATATGCAAAAATGGCTGCGACTTCAAAGGGTTAACCATTGCCATTTTATGTGTATATGTACAGTTGATCCTTGCATTAACGGACTAATTGGGGGGAGAGGTTGAACGTTGACTTGAATAGTCCGATGATGTGGGGGGGGGTTAAAATAGTGGAAATCCACGGAAAAACACCACTAAGGTCCATAAAAGTGCTACCCAAGTACTGCACACATGACAAGCAGCATAACGACCAACATAAATAGGCAAGTACATTAAATAGTAATGTAAATAAATATGTAAATACAATTGTAAATGTCATTTACCTTATGTGTGTTCACACCATACTCCTCACAAACACGGGAGACAGAAACACCAGACTTTTTAATGAGCTCTAATTTCTGGCCAATACTAAGATTGACACACTTATCTTTGGGTGGCATAATGATGGCACTGGGCAGAAAAACAGTGAAAAACACCAAATCACAGAAAAAACAGTATAGCTTCACAACAACCACAGCTCAACCGACGCTTGTAAGCAACTAGTAGCACGCATGCCACTGCCACCTAGTGGCCAATTGCCGAACTACCTGTATCAGTTTGCAACACTCAGGAATTTTAAACTTTCGTACCGGACATTCTGGCTAATGGATTATGTATTCAGACCAGCGGATTTTGTCCGTTGCATCCGAAATCCGTTAATGTGGTGTCTGTAGATGACAGGATCAACTGTATATGTATGGCCTATACACTTCCTATTCATTTTTGACTGTTGTATTCTTTAGAAAATTTAGCTGTGATCTTTCTTCATGCTGTTCTCTAATTTTGATCAGTGTTCTTTTTCAAATATCTCAATTAAGTTTCTTATACTGTGCTTCTGATTTTATGTAACTTCTGACATATGGTTAAAATGCTGCTCTTTTACTCCTGTTTGGATCATTTACAAATAGGTCTACATAGTGACCTCAACATTTAGGAAATTGTAGGTTGTTCTCTAAGTTTGATCTCCAGTGTGTATATATATATATATATACACACACACACACACACACACACACACACACACACACACACACACACACACACA